>OZ022259.1:17407513-17571584 GCA_963978905.1 Trichostrongylus colubriformis | reverse complement strand
TACTACTAGCATAGTCCACTACAGATTTAAGCGACTTCCATTCGGGACACTGACAACGTTTCTCGTTGAAACGAACACTCCACTATCCAAAGAAATTTTGGAGAACATCTATGCCGACAACATCTTTTTGGCAGCAGATACAAAGAGAGAAGCACTCGAGAAAATTGAAAAATCCAGAATGCTATTCAATCGCATCGGGATGAATCTCAGAGAATTCATCAGTAACTCAGCTCATGTCAACACCCATCGCGATCTGTTGAGGTTCCTCTGGTTGAAAGACCCCAATATGGCACTTTCTACTACTAGCATAGTCCACTACAGATTTAAGCGACTTCCATTCGGGACACTGACAAGTTTCTCGTTGAAACGAACACTCCACTATCCAAAGAAATTTTGGAGAACATCTATGCCGACAACATCTTTTTGGCAGCAGATACAGAGAGAGAAGCACTCGAGAAAATTGAAAACTCCAGAATGCTATTCAATCGCATCGGGAATAATCTCAGAGAATTCATCAGTAACTCAGTTTATGTCAACACCCATCGCGATCTGTTGAGGTTCCTCTGGTTGAAAGACCCCAATATGGCACTTTCTACTACTAGCATAGTCCACTACAGATTTAAGCGACTTCCCATCAGAGAGAAGACGGGAAATACAAAACTCTTGGGGTAGCTTGTAACACCGAAAATGAACGACTCTGTCTCAAGGTCACCTTATCACAGAAGGGGAATATGACTAAAAAAGAACTTGTGAGTGCAATCCACAAAGTATACGACCCTCTTGGTTTGGCGCTGCCGCTAACACTTAAGGCAAAGCTGTTGATGAGAGAGGTTGCTATGCTGAAAATTGCTTGGGGAAAACCTCTTAGGATGGAATACGTCAACAGGTGGAATGAAATAGTCACAGAAATATCCGGCACACTCATCAGTGTTCGTCCATGGTCCCATCACATTGGTCCCGTCCTCAGCCACGACCATGGGTCCACACTATGGATATTCGGGGAGCCAGTCAATTAGCAATATCTTGCTGCTGCAGCTACGTAACGCATCTCCCTTCGCATCACACAAAAGGCTTGTTGAGCGCTAAAACGAGACTTGCTCCAAGGAAAAGCAACTTTCCATTCCCAGGGTTGAATTGCTAGCCATTTTGATATCTCTACGATTAGCAAGGACGATCTTCGATCTTATAAGAGCCGTATAAAACTCGTACGCATTGTAACAGACAGCATATTGTGGATGTGAATTGCTTTGGCCTGGATATACGATGAGGCTGGAGGGGAATGGATGGTGTTATTGTTGACAGTCAAGTAGAAAGAATCAAAAGCTACGACGCATTATCCATCAGCTGGTGCACTAGTAGAACTACGTCGAGTCAAAGTAGCTGATGTAGCCAACTACTATTGATAGGCATTGAGGAGGGGAGGCTTCCAGAGCTCAATGGTTCAAAACACAAGAAGCTAGCTGGCCGATTGAGCATCGTTCGATTGAATGAAATGGCTGCAATGAGGTCATGATGAATACGCAACACGCCCATCCTGTGCACCTGCGGTAAAAACAATACATATAAATGATAGCATCATGGATCTGTCCACTGTCGCATTGACTCACACGCACTGAAAGCTCTGACACGAGAGTGTAGACGCTAAAGTGTTGGGTTGGATACAAGGTTTATCAAGGAAACGTCATAGAGTTTAGTCCCAGCAGTTTCTTTATGTCCCGCAGACAGTGAACTTACATGTGATGAGATCAAAGCGCTGAGTACATTCTTTTGCGTAAACAAACAAAAGGTATATAAAGAACTTCGTGCGAGACATAAAAACAAAAATCTGATTAATGACGAAAACCAAATAATCAGAGCAAGGTCGCGACTAACCTACTACAGTATTTCACGCGCCACAAAGAACCAATCTTCATTGCAAAGGACTCTACTTGTTCGTCTGATTGTGAACGAAATTCATGAAACCAATATGCACTGTGGCCGGCAGCACACTACCTTGTCCCTGCTGAGAATGCGATTCTGGGTTCCCAAACCGTCGTCGAAAATTCGAAAACTTCTCAGCAAAATGCACAGAGTGCAAAAGAGAGCGAGGGTTACCATTTGCGTACCCAGAAAATGCTCCGCTACCAAGAGACCGTGTAATAGCGTCGAAGCCGTTCCAACACGTTGGGTGCGACTACATAGGACCCTTCAATACCAATACCAACGAAGAAGTATACATTGCTCTATACACCTGCCTCTCTACCAGAGCTATTCACCTTGAACTTGTCGATAGTCTCTCTGCCTCAGCATTTTTGGACAGTTTCTTACGTTTCATAAGTCGAAGAGGCGTACCCTCATTGATACGCTCCGACTGTGGGAGCAACGTCGTTCTTGGCGCTAAACTTTTAGACCTTCTCTTCCAAAGAGATGACCACGGCCGATCCGTAATGGACTATTCTGCCACGAAAGCCATCAAATGGGTATTCAATCCTCCCGCAGCACCATGGATGGAAGGAGTATGGAAACGACTAGTGGGAACAATAAAAGATGCCTTCCATGACCATAGGGCGCAGAAAGCTATCCCACCAAAAGTTTCTAACAGTACTAGCATGTATCGAGGCGGTTGTCAACACTCGCCCGCTTGCAAAGGTAGATCCCGAAGACCTCACATCCGTGCCTTTACGACCCGTAGATTTTCTACAGGGCAATCTGAAATTCGCCTTGCCTGAAAACAACGATTCGGACGAGGTCGATGATCCCACATACGAAGACGCCACGATTGCGACAGTACAACAAGCGAAAGAAGCACTACAGTTCGCACATGAAATGTCGAACCTTTTCTGGAACAAATGGCAGAAAAAATATGTGACAGAATTGTGTGATATCCAAAAGGCTGGTAAGAAGCAAGGCAGACATACAGCACGGTCACTTTCTGAAATAGGAGAAGTAGTGCTCATACAGCAAGATGGACCAGTCCCACGTAGCAACTGACCACTTGGTCACGTAACTGAGCTAGTAAAAAGCGCAGACGATCTAGTTCGCTCGGAAAAAGTTGTCATTCCCTTAGGACACATCTGCCATCGCCCAATAACAAACTTGATACCGCTTGAAACTCGAAGTGCAATGAGTGACTCAGAATTTACAAAATCAGTGGAGACACAACCCGCAATGGGAAGAAAAATTCTCCCTTCAAAGAAAGCTAAAAAACGTGAAGTATTATGAAACCGATCATGACAATGAGGTCCAAAGGAGAGATTTTTGTACCACGAGCTGTAGCTCCATCTCGAAGATAATTTTTTATCCTCCTTTCCTCCTAGTGCTGTATCCTGCCATAGGCGCTACACATATTCTCTGTCAAAAAAGAACAGCCTCTGTAGTCCCACCATCGCAGAACTATACTCTATGCTTTAACAAAGCATGTCAACATAGAACTGCGCATCAAACCACAACCTTCATACTTCCGCCGTCGGCACACGAAGAACCCATCAACATCACGTTGAGCAGTGACACCGCACAAGGCAACTATAGCCACAACAAATGGTGCCCGCGACAGCCCTTTTGCGCTGATAAGGCTTTTTTTCACCATGGCCTTACTTGGGAACCCTCATTATTGGCCCGGCGGTGCCATTCCGACAGGGATATCTATTGTCGCTGGGCCGATACTGTTGTATTGCTTTTGGGTGCGCTTTTCAAAGCGTACCGGTCGAAGAAAAACGGGCCGCAAACAGACATCCACCCCACGATGCAGCAGAATGACAACGAAAGAGAGTCGTTCAAGCTCAAACATCTCAAACTATCAGTCTTTATCACCATCGCAATAACAATTCTGGCTACCACTACAACACAAACACTTAGCTGTCAGCACTTCTATGTACGCCACGGTACCGAGCTTATCTGTGACGAATCCAACACCTGCACTTTCGAGAATAAAGAAGAACTACTCTTTAACAAGCTTCAGAGAGAAATACGCATCGCGCTACGGTATCGACACCACACGGTAGCCTACATCAAATTCACACTCGAAAGCGCGCGTCGAATCTGCAAAAAAGACACGTTGTTTCATACACGCGACACCGCTTCCGAAAGTGTTCTACGAAAAAACGATGTGCCTCAATGGGTTCATGTACATCCGACACGTGCAGAACCTTGAAGCTGAATGACAGAATCCCCGAAATTTACGAAGCAGAAAAATTTCCTGGTTATTCCATGTGCAGCTCCACTTGTCCGGGACTAGGCTGCGGTTGCTCGACACCATTTCCGGGGTGCTTCTTCTATCGAATTGCCAAGTGCCAAGAAGTCTCGAAGTATATCACATATTCAGATGCACTTCATGGGACTCAAAGTTCATATCTTGCTCGAAACAACCGACCCTGGAATCGCGGAAAAAAAATTGCTGCAACTCCATCCATATATTGCAACAAAAGTGGAGCATGGGACATCAAGGTGACATCCTTGCAGAACATGTTCCAAAGCTCTCTAAGTAAACGTTTCGCAGAATCCCCAACCGGGCACAAAATGCTAGACGACGCATTCAAAATTCCAGTCGCTTGTCCAAACGAGAATATGGCCAGCAGACACTTTAGCAATTGTACAAACCAAGTAGTCTGCAGTTGCAGCCACATCATGAACGCCGCAAGCTGCTCCTGTCCGCAAGATAGCTTCAGGGACTTACGAGATCCAACAAGCAATTTACCGAACAAAACACCTTATCTCAATATCAGTGCTTCAGAGACGGTAATGATACATACGACAGTGAAGTGACATTACTCATTACATCGAAAAACCAGACCCAAATGGCTCAAATCGTAGTAGACCCTGCTTGCGGCACAAAGGCAACAACTGTGGCAGGCTGCAATGATTGCTCGGAAGGGGCAAATTCCACGGTATATTGTCAATTAGAAAAACCAAGCAAAGTAGCCCTCGAATGTGAAGATCAAACATCCTTCATTCAGTGCTCAAAGCACACTCAAGCAAACCAACTGATGCTACTATACAACTATGCGAAGGTAGAAGATGTGTGCTCATACAAGTGTGAAGGAACAATTTCAAAATCACGCTTACTGGCACGCTTCTTTACCATACTCCGACATTAGATCACGCAATATTCGATAGGGACACAAAAACATCTCACAGCTCCTCAAATCCCAGCTCTTGGTGGACCAGCGTTTCCATCCCTGACGTAAGGCCACTAATAGCCACCATAACGAAGCACTGGAAAGCACAAAAAAAGCACTCATTGGCAGTTCTCTCTGCTTCCACGATAACTGGAATACTCGTATACCTTTTCGGACTCATCATTATAATACGTATCGTAGACCTACTCGTCACCATCCTACTTACACTTCTACATGCGTTTTTCACATGCATCTGAAGCCTTTCCTCACTTCTTTCCCAGAAAGTCAATCAATAAGATGTCCCACAGCTGCTAGTCTTCTGAGAAAGCAGTTTAAAAAGAATATGTAAAAAGAAAACAGTCACATCCTCCTTTCCATCTTTTCCAGAAGCACACCTCATTGAGTCGTCTGTTCCCCATGTCGAAGCCACCTGCCGCTAGCTCCGACATGCCCAATGATGACGCACCTGCAGAAAAGTCAGCGTCATCCTCCCGGTCTGATACCTTCGAAGTCTCCATTCGCCTTACCTTGAACACACTCAAGTTCGAAATTCTGGAGATGAAAGCTAAACTATTCCGTCTCGACGCTAAAGTTGACACCATACTAGCTAAAATCGACACCATACTCTCTAATACTGCACCTCGTCTCCCATGCATCTTCTGTGAAGGGGACAACGAAGACGGTCACCGTGCTTCTGCTTGCCCTGTATTCCCTGACCCTATTAGTCGCTCGTTCCGACTACGGGATTTGAACAAGTGCATCGCATGCCTCGCTCCTGCTCATGGAAGCTGTTCGCACAAATGTAGATCCTGTGGCGGACCTCACCATGCCATTCTTTGCACTGATCGCTCGAAGCAAGGACCATCGATGAAGCGACCGAAACCCGAAAACTAGTGTCCTCGCATCATCATTCATTCCGTTTCCGTTGCCTTCCACGTTTTCAATGTAATAATCTTGAATCGCACATTGTCGTTGGTCATGCATCTGTAGTGTTTTTTCATACCAGACATATGAGCAGTCACATTGAGAAGCTGAACTTTCGTTTGTTGTCGTCGTCCATTCCTTTCATGACCGTGCATAAAACATTTCGGTGTCCACCATGTAAAACTCCCTCTTGCAAGGGCAGTGACTTTCTTCATATTCTTACGTCTTTTCGACCCATGCCACGTTCATCACAGTTTCCCATCTTTATTGACATACTGTGAACGCGAAATTGCAGCTCACGCCATACCATAGTAAGCTAATCAAAGAGTGAACCGCATGCGACAAGCCTTGTCCTCACACCATCTTCGGTCAGGATCCCATAATTCCTACAGCGTGTCCTACTCATGCTCATTTCCCAACAGCCCGTGTGCTTCGTTCTACGTCATTTGCA
This sequence comes from Trichostrongylus colubriformis, assembly GCA_963978905.1. NCBI lineage: Eukaryota > Metazoa > Nematoda > Chromadorea > Rhabditida > Trichostrongylidae > Trichostrongylus > Trichostrongylus colubriformis. The sequence continues at coordinate 17,565,116 of OZ022259.1, read as the reverse complement.
GTCATCGCACATGGGAAGCCGAAGAAGGACCTCGCTGATTCGCAGTTCGGTTCACTCCTCAAACAAAAAAAATCCACAGTGAGCATTATTATTTCGCGCGTTTTGCATTGCACGTGTGTAATCGATAGTTCACGAATGCTATTATTTCGCTATTATTTGTGTTTCCATTTATCTGCATAGTTGAAGTGTATCTATTAGGTTGGCAACTAAGTAATTGCGGATTTTTAAATACTGCTTTTTCCCTCCAAACTGCTTTCCAGCAATCTCTTTTGTACACACGCATGTAGTACAAGTCCACACGCATCTATAGGTATTATTGTCTTCCATCTCCCGGATAACCCTTTTCGGCAAGATAAACAACTTTTCGGTCAACCTCATTTTCAATACCAAAATTATAAAAAGATTTTTCTTTGAATGGCGTCAGACAGGGAAAGGAAAAGGTGATAATCCGATGGAGCAAGATCAGGGCTATAAGGTGGATGGGGCAGCAATTTTTATCCAAGCTCGAATTTTTCGGCGAGTCATTTTTCCAATAGTGGTAAAAAAAATTTTCAAACTTTTTTTTTTCAAAAAATTCTCGAGCTTGGATAAAAATTGCTGTCTTATAAGTATCCAAGTTCGACTCTCCATAAATCTTGGCATTGTGTTCGTATATATGTGATTCTTCTTGAAGCCGTAACCAAGATGTTATTTAGTTTTATTCGGCTAACGTTTCGGCCTAGTCGCCTTCGTCAGAGCCTGGAAAGCCAAAGATAGATGCGATTCATCCCCCAATCACCATTCCAGCGCGCAAAACTTTGGAGGCATTTTGGATTAGCGCCAAAAACCCTAAAATGAATAGGAAAGATGAGTGCATAGCCATAACAAACGAGCTTGCCCCATTTCTCAACCTGTGTGGGCTAAAAAACGCCATCGGCTTCATGCCGAAGGGTCGGGTCATCTGAAGCCACCCACTAAGTCAGAATAGCTGTGGTCTCAGCGATAGCTGGTTGTGCTTACAGGTTGGTTCCCACTACGGTTGTGATTTGCGACTTTTTTCTAAACTCTCCTAGTCTAGGTAGAACTGTTTTGTAAGTTTGAAATGGTGATTGGGGGATGAATCGCATCTATCTTTGGCTTTCCAGGCTCTGACGAAGGCGACTAGGCCGAAACGTTAGCCGAATAAAACTAAATAACATCTTGGTTACGGCTTCAAGAAGAATCACATATATGCTGTCTTATAGTTCTGATCTTTCGCCATCGGATTATCACCATTCCCTTTCCCTGTCTAACGCCATTCAAAGAGAAAAAAAAGAATAGAAAATGAGGTGACTTTTGATATTTTTATTTTGCCGAAAAGGGTTATCCGGGAGATGGAAGACAACAATACCTGTAGATGCGTGTGGACTTGTACTACATATATATATGTACAGAAGAAATTTTGTGGAAAGCAGTTTCGAGGGAAAAAGCAGTATTTAAAAATCCGCAATTACTTAGTTGCCAACCTAATACTTTTACGTAGTTCAAAAAGCGATATTCAAATAGCGATATTCAAATTTCGATAGCGATATTCGATATTCAAAAAGCGTGCCCGGGAATGTTGCGGCATGCACCAGCAACCGCAACGCTCCCATGTTCAACATTGTTAAGGCGGTGCCATGAGTCAGTAGGAGGAGGGTCACCCTGAGAAGTCATTCGCGTCGCTACAGGACAGCGAGTGTCCGATCGGGAGACGAGCTGTTCCAGCAGGCAGCTGACGTTGCCTCTGAGTCATTCAGTTTGTAAAATTGTGAGATTGACGAATAAATATATTTGGTTCAGCTCTAGACGAAACCAATAAAGAGCGGCCACAACGATCTCCCTTGCCATAGCCCCTTTCCAGCGAGTTTCCTGGAGGCATAAGACTTGAATGTTCCTGCGCTTCATTATCTAAGCCTCTTCCGGGACTTGCCCATCAACGACCCCACATTAGGAGTCCCGATCTGAACTAACTTCTCGCTAGCCCTCGCATACTGACCAGAACTGGTTCTTTTGGCAATTCTAATCATGTTTGTTGTGACAAGGTTTCTCCATCAGTCGGCCTGTCAACCTGGGCCTGACGCTAATGACGCCATCATTTTTGGAATTTCTTGCAAGACATGGTCTTGTGCCTTGGCGGCGATCGAACCCAGTGGTCTTGAATGTGCAGACAGAGCCTACCCTCTTAACCACTCGCCTATCCCTGCCCTATTGAATCTTACAAAATGTTATTAGGTTGAATCACCCACCGTCAGTGTCTCCGTCTCACCCCGTAAAAGGCCTGTGAGTATCGACGCTCCAGGGTGTGCGCGAATAGCGAAACTGATTCAGCAACTTTTGTCTTCTGACGCGCCTTATCGGGTCTTATCGGCCGTTATCAATTCGAATCACCCACCATTCAACCCTCTCACCCTGCTAAATACCTATGAGACTCAAGGTTCTGTGATCAACGCGAGAGGCGGAACGGATTTGGTGGCATTCGTATTTCAAGGCTCTTTACCGGCCTTACCAGCTGCTATCACTTTCGGTCAACCACCGCAAGAGTCCTCTTACCATCCCTATAATACTTGTAAAATTCTGGATCCCACCATTGTTGTGACGCGAGATATGAATTTTGTGAGAAGCAGACCGACACACATGCACAGAAATACTAAGCAAACTATATAGAGTAGGATTAATTTGGGTTGGAGTTATCTGTTTGCTGTTGAAGATTAAGGTATCATTGCATCATTGCGCCTACATGTCAACGCGCTTTTTAAGGTGTCTGACAAGTAGCCCAACCCGTAGGAACCCTACACTTTGCTTGTGCGATCGCTAACTCTAGAGTACCGTATCGAGCAGGTTGTACCATTATTCGTCCAAGCTCTTGAAACATATGCTTACAAGAGGCGCCTTATATTTTTTCATTGTCCAGGAATGCATCAATAGAACCTCTTCTCCTTTTTATCCTTTTTGTGCTTACTGTTACGCAAATCATTGTGATAACACTCGCTTCGGTACACATTTGAAATTTGCATCCGTCTAGATTTGCGAAAAATAGCACGATTTTGCTATTATCATGCGAATGCATACACTGCTATTATCATGCGAATGCATACACATACCTGTATCGTTGCCTGTGGCGTCTTTGCACCTTCCTCGTGGTCTGTGAACGCGGCTAACGACACTATGTATGGATACAGTGGATGGAACGGAAGTGTACACCTCAGCATTTGCTTCTGTTCTAACAATAAGTCTTGGTACAATCCACACTTCATGGCTCAAAATCATGTGTCCTTATCACGTCCAACATGTGTTGTATTGTTTTGGTTATGCTGCAACAATGATTTATACGCTTTGGCGGCTCTGGAATGCTCCGCATCCATACAGCGCATAGCAACTTAACCATGCAATCTGAGTTTGATTTGTTTCTTGTGTCATCGATTCCATCTTGGGAGTTATAAAGGAAGCTCGTGAAGAAGAAGACCGACCGGATGGTCGTCGTTAGTGGTATGCACCTGCTGTTTATGTTTTACTGTTTTTTTTTTGTAAAATACTCTTGAAAATATTGCTGCTGTGTCGCTGGTAAATGTACTTTATTCCAATTGAAACACTTTTTAAACTGAAAATGATACAGAACAGACTAATGCCGAAAACCTTAAGTGCGCTCGAGTGCTGCACTACAAGAACTTGGGCTTTGCAGATTTCCTCATAACCTTATCAGACTACTTCGCTAAAGTGAATGCAGCAGCATCGACATTGTTGTAGGAAATTGCTGTTAATATTCTCTTGGGCAGCCACATGTTTCTTGGCACAACTTTCTTACTTCGTTGCCAAGAATATCATCATTACAATACTTCTTGTAGTTCACGTCACAGATAGTGCCTGTCATCATGTTTTGGCAACCCTGAAACAATTTTCAGTGTAACTCAAACGTTGAATTTGCAGAGGTGACTATTCCCTAAGATCTCTCTTATTATGCATTACTAATAATTGAGCAAATGTCACCTTAGCCATTACTCCTTCTTGAGTGAAGGCATTGAGAGCAATAAAAGCGACGAGCACGTAGAAAAGCATCCTTGCTTCTGTTGCAAGACTGTACCTTCGACAACGTCTTCTCCTTATATACAGCAACAAACGTGCTGCTTGGTGAAGGTGAGGCTAATCGTCGGATCTGTTTGTTACACCATAGAATAGAGCAAATACAGACGTTCTTTATTCATTCGCTGTTGAAAATCAACATTAGGGCACATGTAGCAGTCCACCCATCCCCGACTTTCCCTTTATTTGGAAAGTGCGCCTAATGGCGGCGTAATGGGAGCACTGAATATTCGTCATGTACATGTCGATGCATACTGACATATGCACGGGTCCCGGTTCCCCGGAAATTTCAGGTGCTTTGGTGCTACGATAGTTCGACTCACTTCGGTTCTCACTCCGAACTCGTAACGCGGACAGCAGCGAAAATGCCTCGAAATTACCACGCTAATGCCCCTTAGAGAAAAGCAGTCGCTTCCTCAACACGAAGGGGGCATCTTTTTTAGAAACGCACCCTCCCCCCTCGCCAAATGTTGCAGGTGTTCCGGTGATTAGTGTGGTGTCAGGTCACCCATGAGTGGGTATACTTCACTGAACGATTGAATCACTAGCAATTTCAAAATCTTGGCTGCGTAGCTGGTCTACGCATGTTAAGGATAAGGGTCGAAGAATCAAGGAAGTATTTGTGAAGTTGAATATGTCGGTAAGTTGGAAATTTGTCACTTAAATGGTTAAGTTAGAGCATTTTCCATTAAATACAATTTTTATCTGAAAGCAGATACGATCTATGAAGAAGGTGGCAGCTGGTTACTCTAAGAGTCCATGTTAATGTTTCAGTCTCACAAGAATTTAATTTCGTCGTTCTACAGTGAATTACCCTCCACACAACACTGGTGACCTGACCTCTTGGAACACTTGCACGCCACCACCCCCCCTCCCCCCTCAAAGACGTCCTAATATACTATAGTAACATACTATATTACTACTACGTTGATTCATATTAAGGACAAATTGACAAATTTTAATCATTGTCGTACAACTTTTTAACGACAACTGGGATTCACTTGAAATATGCTCCATCTTCATCGATGACCTTCTGCCACGGGTTAGGCAGATCATGGATGCCCTTGCTCCAGAAGGCTGGAGGCCTGAGCTCGAAGAAGTTGCCGAGTGCCGTCTTGACGTCGTCGCGAGTTTTGAAGTTTTGGCCGTCTAGGTGGCGTTGGCTGTGGGAGAAAAGGTGGAAATCTGAAGGGGCCAGGTCTAAGGAGTACGGTGGGTGTGGAAGCACGGTCTAACTGTACGACAGCAGCTCGGCCTTGGTCGATCTTGCAATGTGCGGTCTCGCTGCTGGAAGTAGACATGTGACCGCCGCCGTTGCGAACTTTAGACATTTGCCTTCAATTCTCGTAATTGACGAACGTAGACGTTGAACGTATACTGTTGTACCTTCATCGAGCAGCTCCCAGTACTCTACGCCGTGTACGCTCCACCAACCGCGGTTTTCGTCTTCGATGGAATAGTCGCCTGATGCAAACTTCGAATGCCACAAGCACACTGTACTTCTGGCGGGGGCATGCTCCTTCTGAACTTCTTTCGGACGTCTGCCGATATCCGCGGGTTCCTGGCCAGATAGCGATAGAAATAGTGTGAGTTTGCGGATGTGGTTCTGGACGGCTTGAAATCGTGCGGCAGCATGGTGGCGGGATGACATTCCAAAGGTACCTCGCGCGTCCATTTTCGTTAACTCGTTGCTGAGTTATGATCTCTAGAAATCATCACTACCATTTGTCCGATTTATTATGAATCAACCTAATATAAGATACTCCGCTGGCAAGCTTGGCATGGCAGACTTGCACTGACGCGCTCCGAAAGTCATTTCATATGCATATCAGTGTGCTGCCGATTAGGTGACGCCGGGGAAACTGTAGGCGTCTTAGGCAGACATCAAGCAAGGACTCCAATTCCGGGGTGTGCGTGAGGTAGCGGCTCCTTTTGTCACTACATCAGCTCTGTCCTTATGTATTTCTCTAGTTGTCATTTCCACTTCGAAAGGTGACCTCGCCATTTACGTTCGGTTGAGTCATTATTTATGATTACCGATTTTTTCCACATTCATCAAATGTCTAGGAATACGTGTTTACCATTTTCGTCTCAGCGGGGTAGAGGCAGGATCAAATTTGGTTGGAGTAATACTCAAGGATGGGTTCTATTCTAGGTAAGGAAAGGAAGAAGGGGAGTGGTTTTTTTTTTGAGAAATACTCGAGGAATCCTCGTCGACGACCTCTTCTATGACGGTTTTTGGGCCGATGCTGTGATCTCAAATCGCGCTTTGTACTATGTATCAATAAACTGCAATACCACGTTTATGAATTGCATTTTTCATTTTTAGGGAAACAATTTCACTATACCAACAACGCCAGTGATGGAAGATGGGGGTCGTATGGCGTCGAGGTCGTCTTTAGTCTAAGGGGCATTAGCGTGGTAATTTCGAAGCATTTTCGCTACTGTCCGCTGTACGAGCTCGGAGTGAGAGCCGAAGTTAATCGAACTATCGTAGCATCAAGGAACCTGAAATTTCTGGGGAACTGGAACCCGTGCATATGTCAGTATGCATCGACATGTACATGATGAATATTCAGTGCTCCCATTACGCCGCCATTAGGCGCACTTTCCAAATAAAGGGAAAGCCGGGGATGGGTGGACTGCTACATGTGCCCTAATGTTGATTTTCAACAGAGAATGAATAAAGAACGTCTGTATTTGCTCTATTCTATGGTGTAACAAACAGATCCGACGATTAGCCTCACCTTCACCAAGCAGCACGTTTGTTGCTGTATATAAGGAGAAGACGTTGTCGAAGGTACAGTCTTGCAACAGAAGCAAGGATGCTTTTCTACGTGCTCGTCGCTTTTATTGCTCTCAATGCCTTCACTCAAGAAGGAGTAATGGCTAAGGTGACATTTGCTCAATTATTAGTAATGCATAATAAGAGAGATCTTAGGGAATAGTCACCTCTGCAAATTCAACGTTTGAGTTACACTGAAAATTGTTTCAGGGTTGCCAAAACATGATGACAGGCACTATCTGTGACGTGAACTACAAGAAGTATTGTAATGATGATATTCTTGGCAACGAAGTAAGAAAGTTGTGCCAAGAAACATGTGGCTGCCCAAGAGAATATTAACAGCAATTTCCTACAACAATGTCGATGCTGCTGCATTCACTTTAGCGAAGTAGTCTGATAAGGTCATGAGGAAATCTGCAAAGCCCAAGTTCTTGTAGTGCAGCACTCGAGCGCATTTGAGGTTTTCGGCATTAGTCTGTTCTGTACCATTTTCAGTTTGGAAAAGTGTTTCAATTGGAATAAAATACATTTACCAGCGACACAGCGGCAATATTTTCAAGAGTATTTTACAAAAAAAACAGTAAAACATAAACAGCAGGTGCATACCACTAACGACGACCATCCGGTCGGTCTTCTTCTTCACGAGCTTCCTTTATAACTCCCAAGATGGAATCGATGACACAAGAAACAAATCAAACTCAGATTGCATGGTTAAGTTGCTATGCGCTGTATGGATGCGGAGCATTCCAGAGCCGCCAAAGCGTATAAATCATTGTTCCAGCATAACCAAAACAATACAACACATGTTGGGACGTGAAAAGGACACATGATTTTGAGCCATGAAGTGTGGATTGTACCAAGACTTAGAACAGAAACAAATGCTGAGGTGTACACTTCCGTTCCATCCACTGTATCTATACATAGTGTCGTTAGGCCGCGTTCACAGACCACGAGGAAGGTGCAAAGACGCCACAGGCAACGATACAGGTATGTGTATGCATTCGCATGATAATAGCAAAATCGTGCTATTTTTCGCAAATCTAGACGGATGCAAATTTCAAATGTGTACCGAAGCGATTGTTATCACAATGATCTGCATAACAGTAAGCACAAAAAGGATAAAAAGGAGAAGAGGTTCTATCGATGCATTCCTGGACAAGTAGAAAATATAAGGCGCCTCTTGTAAGCATATGTTTCAAGAGCTTGGATGAATAATTGGTACAACCTGCTTGGTACGGTACTTTGGAGTTAGCAATCGCACAAGCAAAGTGTAGGGATCTTGCGGGTTGGGCTACTTGTCAGACACCTTGAAAAGCGCAGTGACATGTAGGCGCAATGATGCAATGATACCTTAATCTTCAACAGCAAACAGATAACTCCAACGCAAATTAATCCTACTCCATATAGTTCGCTTAGTATGTCTGTGCATGTGTTTCCGTCTGCTTCTCACAAAATTCATATCTCGCGCCACAGCAATGGCGAGATCCCGAATTTTGCAAGTATTATAGGGGTGGTAAGAGGACTCTAGAGGTGGTAGACCGAAAGTGATAGCAGCTGGTAAGGCCGGTAACGAGCCTTGAAATACGAATGTCACCAAATCCGTTCCGCCTATCGCGTTGATCCCAGAGCGTTGAGTCTCATAGGTGTTTAGCAGGGTGAGACGGGTCATCAATGATTCGAATTGATAACGGCTGACAAGACCCGATAAGGAGCGTCGGAAGACAGAGTTGCTAAATCCGTTTCGTTCTTCGCGCAGACCCTGGAGCGTCGACACTTGGAGGCCTTTCATGGGGCGGATACTCTAGTTGGTGGGTGATTCAACCTGCTGGCGACGTCTGACAAAAACAGGTGCGACGGCGCGGGACTAACGCTAGGGGAAGACGAAGAAGAACGTTTGATAAGGTTCAATAAGGAGTGTGAAAAGGCTAATGCCGCCGAATCCGTCTCGATTTCCCAAGTGACAATGGAGTGTTCACCCCCATAGTTGTTGTAAGGTAGCGTCGATAAGATTCACACACTATCAACTAGATGGGACACCTGCACACAGTCAATTACTACGATACGACCACTATAGTGGAATGTAAGCATATTTTGCTCATGTTCTGATATCAGTTGTGGCGATGTAGTGACCACTAGACTGTCTAGCCTTCCAAATATTGGTGTCTGTCTTTCGATATTGCAATCTCAAATGGTGAAGGTGCGATTCAAATTAGTCCCGAGCGGATCACGTAGTAGTATTATTCATTTAAAAAACCCAAATAACTCAGAGAATCGTTTGGCAGGTTTTCAGTAAGATTTGAAATCAGTGTTCAAAAGTGCGTAAAGTGATGTGTCTCATTGCAAATGGTCTTTTCGACCTGATATCCCTATCTTTCCGTTGTTGTGAGTAATGTTAGTAGGAATAAAGTGGCAGTGCAAATGATGCGATTGGATGCCAGTACAAGGAAACGTACAAAAATGAAAGAGAAGCACTTACCAAAGATAGAACTTGAAATGCATGAAAAATTCGCTCCGGCGGGAAGCAAATCCACAATCACGCCTAGAGATCTAGAACACTACCAGTGAGCGATGGTGGCCGCTGCTAACTCGGCAACGAGGCGTGCTGATGGCACGGGCTGCGCAAATGAGGCATTACGAGCAAACTTTGACCTCTCCTAATTCGCTTCAGAATGACTTTTTGCAATTTTGCTTTTCACAGTTATAATCAGCATTTAGAGTCCTATCGATCCATCTGAATCTCATTTCAAAACTTCATGGGAAGTTGAAAACCTTTCTGGTAAGATGCGATTCTAGCGGCGCTTAGCTCCCCCACACCACGTCGCACGCCACTCATTGTGATGCGAAATTGCGAAACAAGAGTATACACACACAGGCGACAGGCGACTTTCAGCACGCAACACATTGTGAGTGAACAGCTCACGCAAAGATCGCTTCCCTTAGTTCGAGACATCCCACACTTTTCCAATCCAATTACCACAAAAAGCAAGTCATACTCACAAAGCGCAAAGTTGCGACTACCTCCGCGTGAGGCAACTGGAAGAGTGTTTTGATCGTCCAAATTGTATGGGTGCAGTGTTGCGTCGAGGATAATCTTTGAGAAATATGACCTCTCCAAAACCCACTATTGATGTGATCGTCGTTAATGGATAATCGTTTTTTGTGTTGCTACCTTGCCTACAGTGACTGTGAAAATTGTAGCCTGTTGAGGGTTCTGAGACCAGTGTTTAGCCCTGTGCAGGGATCAGCATGATAGTTAGATGTGCAGCGCGCGGAAGATAGTGAATTTTATACAAAGTCCTGTTCTGTGGTGCTCCATTGTCAGGAGATATCAAGCAAGCACTAAAAGACTCAGCAGTGTATGGCTGCTCTGATAAATTGCAGGAGGATAGTCTGTCGGAGATATTCTGATGGTGTTTACATATCCATTACAGAAATATCGTTACCTTGGTGATGTGCAGATAATTTCCACGCAGAATCTCTTCAAAAAACGAGAATACAGAAGTGAGTTAAGCGATAGAATGAGGGATGTAATTCGGGCATCCAAAAATTCAAAAACATCTGCTCTATAAATGAGCGCTTGGGCTTGAAGAGAAGGTATTGGGCGCCTTCGAAGGCACACCACGCGGTAATCACATCAGTGGTTTACTTTCTTGGGGTAAGTAGGTCCTTGGACAACGGCTCACGCTGCACCTTTGTTGCGGCTGCACGGTGCATCCTCACGACGTTGTGCTTGTTGACCACAACCGAGCCACGCCCATCCACCAAATCACACCTGGTCTTGGACGAACAAATTCCCAACGTGGCGTTCACGTGGAGGAGGAAACCTGCAATAAGAGAAGATAATTTGATGAAATAGCCATTTCGATGGTGAAAGCAGCTTCCGCACAGGAAAATGTTCGTCTGACGTTAGGTGTGATTTGGCTGGGTGGGCGTGGTTCGGTTGTGTTCAAGCAGGCACAACACCGTGAGGGTGCACCGTGCAGCTGCAACAAAGGTGCAGCCTGAGCGATTATACAAGGACCTACTTGCTCAAAAAAAAGTAAACCACTACTCCGATTATCGCTTGGTGTACCTTCAAGCTCCTTAATGTTGTCTCACGATGGCTCCGTAGATCATGGCGCTCCCTCGAAACCGCAACGACAGTCGAGTAACGTTGAAGGGATGAGCAATGGCTTACATGGCTCGGCACTTTAGATCCGAGGGCGGAAGGCAGGCTGTAGGAAAAATTGGGGAGTAGAGCACCATCTCTGGGCTATAATGTTTTATTTCTCCCTTTCTCCACTGCGGCAGTACCATAGCACATAGGCTTCGAAACGGACAAATCAACCCTCGGATTTCCCTAATATGGTCTGTCTTCACGTCGGCGAATCTTCCTCGTTGCGTAGCACCAGTGCGCATATTTGTTAGCTTTGAGAAGCCAGCATTACTTATTCTTCTCAATACACAGCATTGAACTTTCCCGGCCCTCAATACCTTTTTGTGAGTAGCGTAAATTTGATAAAAGTTACGGGATGGGTAGAGAGCATGAAAGAAGCTGAAAATGATTGAGTGAATCACAATAGTAAAGAACAAGGTTTCTGGTGTTAATCAATCCTTTGTCGGTCAGACGAGTCGGTTGTTCATGCTTCGAACGCGCATGCTAGTTCCATTCAGAATCGTGGTGACTGGTGAATGCGATTTGGCCTATACGATGAATTTCTCGGCACAGTCGATATATAAGCCAGTGCTTCCATCCGCTCAAATGAGTCTGGTGCAGATTTATCCACCCCGAAATCATGGAAGTTGGTTGGCCTGGGTGGGCATTAATGCGGGATTTGATACCCGCACAGTGACAGTGAAAATGCGCGCCACCTGACACTTCACCACCTCCGCCCTCCAAATGAGTGTTTCTAATTCATGATTAAGTTTCACTTCTTCTCCCCAAGTATTAGGTTGTTGCAAAATTAATTTCGGTTTCAAGGTATGTATAAATAAGTAGATTTTTTACCCTGAACTATTCCATCCCAAGGAACGCCAGGCATACCATTTGGTGGGTTTTTTTCTGCTCTTTCAGAAACTTCTATGAATGTCGCTCTAAGTTTTCCAGCCGGCCTTTTCCAGGGCTGCGTATAATCATGAACCGACGCGACTATCGAGTCATCATGCTTTATGAGTTTAAATTGGAACACTCCGCAGCGGAGGCAGCTCGTAATCTCAGCAGTGTTTTTGGGACGAATTGTCCTTGCGAACGAACAGTGGAGCTCTGGTTTAAAAAATTTGCTTCTGGCGATTTTGATCTCGAAGAGAAGTCGGGTCGCGGCCGCAGGTCATCGCTTAATGATCAAGATTTAAGGAGAGCCGTCGAAGCAAATCCGGAGACGAATACTCGTACGTTAGCAGAAGACCTAGGCGTACATTACTCTACAGTGGCCAGACATTTGCTGACAATCGGCAAGGTGAAAAAGATGTCGAAGTGGGTGCCTCATGACCTGACCGATGAGCAGCGTCTGGCACGTTTCGACACCTGCTCTAATCTCCTAGTTCACCATAAAAATGAGCCATTTGTAAACCGTATTATAACTGTAGATGAAAAATGGGTTCTTTATGATAACAGGAAGCGGGAATTAGTCTGGGTAGATAAGGATGCTCCTCCAAAAACTTTTCCTAAACCCGACCTTCACCCTAAAAAGGTTATGATTACTGTGTGGTGGTGTTGTAAAGGTGTAATCCATTACAGATTCTTGCAACCTGGTCAGCCAGTCACAGCAGAGTCTTACTGTTGTGATCTGGAGCAAATGTATAGAAAGTTGCAAAAATTGTGGCCGGCGGTGGTGAATAGAGGAGGGCCGATCCTGTTGCAGGACAACGCAAGGCCACACACCTCACAAATCACTCGGCAAAAATTGACCCACTTGGGTATAGAAGTTCTCCCTCACCCAGCGTATTCTCCCGACCTTTCCCCTACAGACTATCACTTTTTTCGAGCCCTCAATTCTCATCTGCGTCAGAAACAATTTATTAATTTAGACGATGTTGAATGTGCCTTCCTTGACTTCGTTGATTCTCGTGATAGTAGTTTTTATAGTGAAGGTTTAGATTTATTGCCTGTTCGTTGACAAAAGTGTGTAGATTCTGATGGTTTTTACTTCGATTAATAAACTTGTGTTTAAGCTGAGTTATAGTAGTTTGAAGTATGCGGTCCATTTCCAAAATTAATTTTGCAACAACCTAATAGTAAGCCAAGCCGCTTCGTAGTGTCTGCTACCCGCTCCACATTGGCGTTGTGGTACCACTACTCTAAATTCGGTCTAAGTAGGATGCTTCCCCAACCACTTCCACGAAAGAACCATTTTTGAATAAAAATTGGTTTTATATAGCCTTGGGAAGCAGTAATCCATTGAATAGTGACAGTAACCGTTACAGTGCTGAGGAACTGATTGTTCATATTAATTGCCGACTGAAATGTTTGTGAAATGCCGCTTATTTCAGATGACTCGTTCTCACTTAATGCTCCAGGAGTACAACAAATGGAGGACGTCTTTCGGTTGCTTTACATTAACGATTTTGATGATCCATTCTATCTTCGCCTGCTGGAGAACATGTTACCAGGTTCAGTTGTAGTTTTGAACTCTTCATTACACCTGCTAAACCATTGTAACTAAAAGAGATAAAGGGGAAGGGGGGGGGCGATCCCGGTAGGGGTATTGAGCACCGCTAAGATTTCCCGCGTCACTTGACCGCCTGGATTTATCCTCGGTGTAATATCAGGTCAGGTCGAACTACAGAAATTCGTAATAGGATTCATTAGCAATTTATAGATACGCACGTAGCACAGAATATCTCCGGCGTAGGGATGCGTCTGGGTTCGAGGTGAGGCGACGAAGTCATCGAGGTAGGTGTGCAGGGAGTGCGGTAGCAGTCGGTCCACGGGAGCGTGGTCGGAGGGTCCAGTCGTTGGGTCCGTCGGCCGTCCTTCTACCGTTTCTCGCGTCTACTCTCGTCCGGCCTCCTGTAATCAGCTCGCATGATCAGTGCGTCGGAGGTGAAGCCATCCGTTGCAAAGGACGGCACTGATTGATCAAATCTGTAGCTCTCACACTGGAAATGCACAAGCACCATTCGCGAAATCGCTGTGTCAAAAAGTATCCGGCGATTGCGGAATCGCGCGATCATTGCGATTCGCGCCTGCTGATATATCCGGGCCCCCTCTCTTTAGGAACATAAGTCTCACTGTATAAATAAGGCTTCTGATATCAAATGCTGTTCAGTATGACGCTCAGTTTCAGAGGAAGATGCAGTTGATGAAACGCAGTTCGTTAGTGGAGGAGATTTTGGAAAGAAGACAAATGGACAAGAAGGACAGAAACGATCTGGAGGTATACGATACCTTTCTAAAAATTATCTGTCGAAGTTCAACTGGATCGTTACTTGAGAATTAACAAGAAAAATTATTTTGTCATTTTCAGATGAAAAGCGTAGTAAAATCGATTTACCTCTCGTAAAGAAACTTGTGGAAAAGTTGAAACATGAAGGGAAAAAAGTTGAAGAAAGTGCCTTAAAAGTGGATGGCACCACAAAAGTCGTTATAGAAGAACATACGCAAAGATCATATTCTGAAGAAGAAGCACTCAGAAGTAAAAGCAGAGCAAAACGACGAAAGAAAGATCATGGGGAGGGAGTGAAAACCGACTCCACAGATGGGAAGGGATGACAAGACACCATTCAAGTAAGTCAGGCAGACTTCTTCACCTTTCAATATTTTTTACAAAAAAAATGGTTTTTCAAAGCGCGTGCTCGGAAAGGTAAATTACTTCGCATGAAAGCAGTGACTACGCCAGTTTGTCTTCCGTCTCAGCAGAAGTGGATGTGCTAAGAAATCAACTCCAAAACAAATCACAAAAGTGAAAAATGTCGTTTCATTGATTGTGCGACGGACGTGTTTACCGACACGCCACCACACTGCTGTATCGATCGGGTCGGCGCGGATCTGTGAGTTTGGCACCGATCGACAGCCTGACGCGTTCATTCGAAAGCACAGCAGATACATAGGCAGTGAATTGCGCCAAGGCCTAATAAGTGAAGATGCTCAAAGCCTTAGCAGATACATAGGCAGTGAATCGCGGTAAAGCCTAATAAGTGTTGATGATGAGGTTGATGAGTGTTGATGAGTGTGAGAGCTTGATTGACCTCCTTAATCATACACGACGGTCAGTCCTCTATAGTGAAAATGAAGAGGAAAAAATAAAAAATAGCTGGTGGAGCGGACCTAGGTAAGATAAGGGGGCGGGGGAGTGCAAGTGGTTCGTTTAGCATGATTAGTGGTTCATCTACCTGCAAACTCCTTTTTTTTCGAGATTAGTCAAGATCCACACCTCATGGCGTCTTCCACCTGTTTTGGTTGGACCAGGATTGACTTTACATGCATTGATCCAACTATTCCCCACCCCCCCCCCCCTCATCATCCGTTAGCTCTCATTGCCCTTTCGATAATGTACTACTTAGCCTTGCGTTGTCCCGAAGCTTCATGTTTATCCAAATGTGTATAGGATAATGTGAAACTTCGAAAATTTTATTCCAAATAGCTTTCATGAAATTGGTTGCTAAATTGTTGCAAAAGGATTTCTGGACTTGTAGGCGAGATTTCGGTGCCTGGCGCCTTTATCGATCGTGAAATTGTACAAATTAGGCTTTATGAGAGACTCTCTTCGAGAGCTCCTCAGATGTATTTGTAGTAGAGCATTTCTGTTCCACTACCAAGGATTCTCATCGAAATGGAAAGGACAGAGGTCCCGTGGCAGCAACAAGTCAGTAAAAAGCAATAACTCCAGGGCGGCTTTGAAACAGAACATTTAATAAGATCTGGTTATGCAACTTCAGGCCTGATAGAGGTGCTAGGCACTAAAAGCTTGCATGTGAGGCTCGAAATAGTACTTTTGCAACCACCATTCTCAGACAATTTAATGAAAGTTTTTTCGAAACTTTTGAAATAAACTTTGGAAATCTCATATTGTTCCATAAACATTTCGATAATATGTTCAATACAGCACCACAAAGTCGGTGAGCAGGGCCCCGAGCAAATGCCCAGCCCGTCGTCCGTCGTGGTCGGAGACGCATTGTAGGAAGGGAAAGTACGTAAACGGTCCCACTCTCCGTTCCCAACCGCGGCGGACGACGGTACGGGACTTTTATTGGAGGCCCCGCCCACCCGGCCGAAAACTTGAGGAGCTCTATCTTGGCCGAAATCTTGTTTTTTTTTGCGTGAAACTTTGCCTGCGGTCCTTTTAAGCAAGTGCCGTAAATGTGATATCAAAGAAACTTATTTTTCCGTGGAAGATTCCTTTAATGAAGCTGACCGCACACTTATTGTGCTTGCGTATAGTGGTAAGACAGCAATCGGTTCTAGGGATGAGTCCTTTTACTCTTTTGATATTGCTGAAAATTTCCTGGGCGGCCCGTTTTGACTCCTTACTTCCTTACGTTACCGTTTTTGCTCCGAGGAAGGAAAGATATGCTCTCATCAAATAAATGACGACGCTATTTCAGAGTATCCCGTCAACGTCGTACCTAACGAACAAAGTATTGAAGTGATACACTATTAACTTATTAATAAGTGCAATAAAGTCGATGTTTAAAGTCTGTTTCGAGCACGGCCACTCTAGCCCATCGTTATCGCATTCGGCCCTGCTCTTATTATGTTTATGGGATCAGTGAAAGTTGCGAGATTGGGGAACTGGCGGATTTAAAAAGTGATTAATTATGTATTAGGTTGGCAACTAAGTAATTGCGGATTTTTGTTAGAAAATCAAAGACCTTTTTCTATAGAAATAAATCAGTTTATACTGTAATGTATTGCCCGTTTTTATCAATGACCTTTTGCCATCTTTCAGGTAGCATCATAATTCCGCGTTTATAAAACTTCTAGTTTCTATCAGTAAAAAACTGAGTCAGGTGCGATTTGACCTCATCATCACTACTGAAATTTCTACCACTCAAAGAGTTTTGCAATGATCGAAACAAAAAGTAATCCGATGGTGCAAGGTCAGGACTTTATGGTGGATGTGGCAAAACATCTCAACCAAGCTCCAATAATTTTTGCCGAGTGGCCAAAGATGTGTGTGGCCTTGCATTGTCATGATGGAATACAACACTTTTTCGGTTAATTAATTCGGGTCGCTTTTCTTGAATTGCATTGCTTAATTTTGTTAATTGTGCAATGTAGACATCAGAAATGATCATTCGGTAGGGTGGTAGGAGTTCAAAGTAGACAATTCCTTTGTAATCCCACCAAACTGACAACAAAACCTTCTTTTGATGAATATCAGCTTTTGCTCTTCTTTGAGCTGGTTCACCTGGGCAGCTCCACGATCTTTTCGTTGGGCAGTATTGTTAACGACCCATTTTTCATCGCCAGTGATCATTCGTTTTAGAAGTGGATCATTTTCATCACGTTTCTTTAGCAAATCGCAGATGCCAATGCGTTGCATTAAATGCGTTTCACCCATATATCCAGTTTTGACACGTACCTAAGTTGTTTTATGTAGCTTCTCTGCAATCTCGCGTGTTATACTGTGACGATCCGCATCAAGTATTGCCTTGATTGGGTCGTTGTCAACTCCAACTGGACGACCAGAGCGTTTCTCATCTTCGAGAGAAAAAATCACCAGAACGAAATCAGGCAAACCAACTTTGGCACTGCCGACCTTTTAAGGCTTCGGCACCATAAACAGCACATAACTTTTTGTGAGCTTGTGATGCGTTTTTCCCTTCGAGGAAATAATAAAGCAGTGCATGACGAAAATGAATGTTTCGTTTCGATTCTCCATTTTTCAGCACACGCCAAACGAAAATAATGCAACCGATCAAGGAGCTTTCTTCACTGAATGATAACAGGATTGCCTACTATTAGATAACAATATGTGTTTAACATTTGGCCTACGCCAGTAAAGCTAAATATTCAACCAAAGCCATCTATGAGTGAAATCCGCAATGACTTAGTTGCCGACCTAATACCATTGAACGAATCGTAGAATTTCCAGAATTCTCCATATCTTTACTTCTCTTGAATAGGTGACTTACACAGCCACATAGACGGCCAGTCTTTCAGCTTAGACAATGTCATTGCGCGGACCATAACTTCATCTGAATCGATTTTCTCGATATCCAGCCTTGGTTGTACAATTAGTCCAAGGCTTCGGCTCCTAGGCTCAGGCTTCGAGGCTTGTCCATAGGCTTGAGCCTAAGCTTAGGCTTAGCCTTCAGACCACACATGACGCCTAATAAAAAAACTCATTTTTACGGGAACGTAGCAAGTACGTACAATACGTACAATGTCAAATATGTGCGTACAATGTACGGAGAGCATTTCCGAATAATGCAAAAGGTCTTTTTAATCCTAGACCGAACCCGTGACCTTGCGAGCCCAAGTCGTGTCACTTGGCCTCCTTGCTGTGAGCAGGAGGTTGGCACTGCGAGTCTGTCGTTTATATTACGAGTTCATCCTTTTATTGCTAGAACACCTGAGAATAGGCTCCCAGAGAGGCTCAGCAGTTATTGGATCACGCTTAGGCGCACACTTGGACTGGGACTAAGGCCTAGGCTTAGGCTTATGCTTAGGCATATGCTTCGGCTCAGACATAGAATTCTGCCACATGACGCTTAACGAAAAAAATCATTTTTTTCTGGAATTTAACAAGATCAAATACGTACAATGCTTGGAAAGCACCTCCAAATAATGCAAAAAAACTCGTTGATTCAAAAACCGAACCCGCGAAATTGCCAGCCCAAGCCGAATCTCTTAACCACATAACAAACAGTTCAACTACAGGGGGTACCAACAAAAGTAATTTGCCCACGGCTCACATCTGCCAATTATACAAAACATAGGGAAATGAAAGAGATAAAAGTATTGGGGCAAAATATTCCCGAAATGCTCCTTCAAAAGCAGGAACAAGCTATGGCTCCCTACGTTCACCTTTACAAGACTAAGGAGCTTTCATTCGGCGCAGTCGGGCTTCGGAGTACCTACAGTATCAAGGTCCGCTCAAAACAGTGATGCCAGGCTCCGTGGTAGGTCTTTTGTGAGAAGCTTCCTGAGGATTGGAACTTCGGTTTATGGAAGTCACAGAGCCCCTGCTGCTTGGACAAGGCTGCTATGATTCGAAGTATCATTTTCATGCTCAAATCCGCATCCAGAGGGATTTCAGTGGTAATGGCACTTTTTGGCTCTTGGAAACGAAGGGCGCTGGGAGCCCGGAAAAAAGAAAGAAAGAACACCATCCAGTATGAATCCCCGTAGGTACCCAGAGTGAACGGACCTCAGCAAGGTT
This sequence comes from Trichostrongylus colubriformis, assembly GCA_963978905.1. Taxonomy (NCBI): domain Eukaryota; kingdom Metazoa; phylum Nematoda; class Chromadorea; order Rhabditida; family Trichostrongylidae; genus Trichostrongylus; species Trichostrongylus colubriformis. The sequence goes on along the minus strand of OZ022259.1, from coordinate 17,545,949 downwards.
GTGAACGAGGGCGACGAAATTCGGATTTTGTTCAGTGGAGGTGACACATCTTGTTCACTCTTTCCTCGCTCCCGATCCTGCTCGTGCAGAAGGCTGCCACGGAGTATAGTGATAGCGTGAAGTCTGCTCTTGAATCTGAGGATGAAAATACCTCAACAGAATTTATTGTAGTTTGACTAAAGTGGGGTGAAAGTGGAGGAGACAAAATTACTTTTTTTGGCACCTCCTGTATATGTGTGGCAGAAAAAACCACAACTTTCCGGAGGCTTTTCAAGTAACAAACGCAGTGCATCCTGTGGAAAACTGGACATTTGGAATAAGCGCTAAACTGTGATAACTTCGCAATTTGCGGTCACCGATTGTTTTATGTGCCATTGCACAATTTGCAAGATCGCCTATGAATAGGATTAATGACATTAATTACTGGTATTTTTGCATAACTAGTATACGATACGTTTCTGAAAGGGTACCGACTTCCAACTGAATCTTTACTTAATAATCATCAAGAAGAACTATTTTGTTATTCCCAGAAGAAAAGCATAATAGAATCGATTAACCCCTTGTAAAGAAACTTGTGGACAAAACATGAAGGGACAAAACATACCGCAAAAGTGGCAAGAGTCATCATCAAGGAAAATGCTCCAAGATCATATCCCATACCTTTTATCACTATCAACAGATCAAGGCGATGTATAACCGAGCAAATACAAGACCAATAATTTCAAATTCAAAGATCCCATGTGCCTGCTACCCTAGGTCACCGGCTCAAGGCTCATCAAGAGCTATCGTTTTTATCAGTGGGCTCGTTCCTCTCCACCGAACACTGATAAAAGCTAACGCTCAGGATTCAACGCGAAAAGCACAGCGAATTTTGGGACATTTGCCTTTCGAGGCTCTTTATTAGCCTTCATCAGTTGTTAACAATTTCAATTGGACACAACTACTTTCGAGAAATACTAAATTACTCGGATCAGGGTTCCACCATTGGTCGGGTGAGATATAAATATTAGATACTCCTCTGTTGCTGTTTCCTGAGTTACAAAGCAATTTCATCCTTCTAGCAGGGCGTGGCTAGCAAAGAAGGCGGAGCCAGTGGATTTTAGGATCATAAATTCGGTTTACCCTCTACAGTGATCTCTCAAAGATAGGTTGAGAAAGTATGCGTAGCAGTTAGCTATCCATATGCCCAAGTTTTGCAGTTTCAAGCCTTGATGGGGAATTATTATAGCTAAATCAGGGGCGTAGCTCGGTGATCCTCTTGATGCACCCACGGAAGCAAGCACTATCAGATGATGTGTAAATAAACATTGTGGTAACGAAGAGCATCAAGTGACAGTAGACAAATACGGGGAGGGGATCGCTTTCAACAAACACAACACACAAGGTGATACTGTAGTAATCACCCAACCAGCTGGTACTGTAGCTACGATCTGTACGCAACGACTGGTCCGTGTGTTTACCCTGCGCTACTGGATTCCTGGATTCTGGCGCTCAAATTGCTCAAGTTTATGCTTCCTGTATACTGAACAGAATCCTTGTGTGAGTGGAACACATGGCGCACTCTAAAGCGGCATAATGGCATAGATAAAACCTGCAGTCTGCCCTGCTCCACTGACTAATCCATGACGTTCAATTGTTTTTTTCTTCAATTTTTAATGGCATTTCTGCCGCAGATAGCTATTAGCAATAACAGCTACAGTATCCTGCTGCGAGCGAGCGCCCAGCGGAGGCGACGTGCTTTGTCACCTTTCAATCAGTGCGATTTCACGCTTCTATGAGGCGGTCTCTAACAGGCCGCCGCCATCATAACAAAAATCGACCGCGCATTTTGCATGAGAAAACATCAATCATCGCTCATTTTCTCATCTAGAAAGCTTAAAGGACCATCTGCAGCCGTGCTCCACGTGCTTTACGAGCTTATGCGATGGTTTTGCTCATCCCTAGCTGCTTTTGTTTGATTTTTGAAGAGGATCGACAATAGTTCCGTGGAAAGCTTGAACTGTCTTCTTCATGGTGCTGCGCTTTCGTTGCTTCGAGTCACTGTGTCTTGATATGTTGCTTCAAATTGAAACAATTCATTTTTGTTTTTATTTTTATTTATCGTGAGCTCTAGGCGCACCATCGATAAAAGAGGACAACAAGTGTAGGCATAATTCGAAACTGAACATTCTGCATAACCAAACAGCCACACTGAAAAGGTAAACCCTTCAACAAGAACTCGTATAGTGGCCAGTGAGGTACATTTACGTAGAAGAAAAAACAAGGAAAACTGAAAAAAATGGAGGCCGTCAACTGCGCCGCCAGACGCTCCATGTATCCCCTCTTCAAAAAATTTTATTTATTTATTGATTTATTCATTTATTCGCTTGTTTAGTTATTCATTTATTGTGCACGTATAATGCGCTTAACATCCACCAATAGCAGTATAGTTAGAAATTTAAGAAGTAACACACAAAACACAATTGAGCAGCACAATACACTCTTACGAATTAGGATTACAAACCCAACTTTCTCGTTCACAGGGCCAACTGATCTTCTGATCGTGCTATTCCAGAGTAAAGCCATCTAATGAGTCAATGATCTCTTCGTAGGTAAAGATGACGTAATCGACCAAATCGCGGGTAAATGGGAGTTATTGACATATGGCCGAGTATGATACACAAAAGACACTGTTATTGCAATCATCGGTCAGGCGAACCGCTTCTTCAGAATGGTCACACACAGTAGGAAAAATCGACTTTATTTTTGGAGCCGCTTTCTTAGCCTATTGTGGACAAATATCAAGTTATCATTCAGGTTTTTCTGAAATATTCACGGTTCGATTACAAAATGCAATCAATTTTGAGGTCTCTTATCGTTTATGAATCGAAGTAGCTGCAAGGGTTGCTAAATGCTGCCAATCCTCAAGTGGCCATTTTGAATCCGGTCTATAATGGCGCCGAGTTTCACTGACAAAAGGCTTAGTCCAGTAAGCTTGATTGGAGCCAATGAGTCGATTAATTACAAAGTGTTGCTCTCAAATATCCTATTGTTTTGCATTTATGAATAGCCCTTCATGTATGTTACCACTTGAGTCTTCGTAGATACTGTACAAAGGTTACTCGGACATGGGCGTTCCACGGAGAAGTTGAACACAAATTTCATTCTTACTTTGTGCTTGGGAAACCATTTTCGCTACTGTATTTTCCTACTTTGCCTGTTAGCTATTTTTTCGTTTATTTGTTTGTTTACTAAACATATGAAGTACGCCCAACATGTCAGTTTCCTTTTTCTTAGCTACAGCTGCTGAACTAATTGAATGTCCCTCGGGAGCACCAGTACAGAAGGAGTTGTTTGTGTCAGAAGTTTGAAAAAAGATCAGAGGAGGTTTTGTTCATGTTTTAAAACATTATGAATCAATAAACCGGCATAGGATCAAGAGGATAAGACGGAGGTCTAAAAATCCCCAGAAAGTGTACGATGATTGGTGCACCTTCTTGCAACCTGGCTGCCTCTTAACTACAAAATACTTTTTACATTTTTGATCGTCGTCGCGAGCTGTGGTGAACATCAGCGGCTATCAAAAACCAGTATCAGTATTTCTTTGCAATAAAGCAGAGTATATGTAAAGTCAGCCTTCAACGCTCGCGCCACACCTTCAATAAATTTCTTACGAGTACTACTTGCACGTACTTGGAACAGCAACCAAGCAGAGTTGTAAATGATGATAAAGAGCAGTTAAAGATAATAAAGCATAATACAGGACTGCAGAAAGTTAGTGGAAACAACAAAAGAGACAGTGCCAATCGGATAAAGCGATAGATACAATACCGCTACTAATTCATGGTCAATCGACGCCCAAAATCGTAAACCCCATGGTTTTCCCGTCTTTTTGCTATAACATCCTTCAAAGATTCCCAAATATTTTGAAAATGGTACCAATGGAAAGCTCTTCAAGCTCATCCAAACCCCAGACATGAAGGTGCCGTAACTTCAGAGAAAAATCTCAGGATCCCTAGTACAGGGCTCTTTCACTACTACACAAACAAAAAAGCAAAGTATTTGAAATTATCCAGGAACAACTATGTTTACTACTTCCGTTTGAAGTCATAGTTGGGACAGAGACCGGATTCGCTTTATAAATTTCACGCATTACCCTGATTAGGGTGTATGTATAAACGTATGAAGAGTAAAGAAAGGGATTAAGTGGTGAATATCGGGACTAATCATCAGTGAAGTGATGGATATTCAACTCAGGCTCGTGGCACTGATACTTCGGTTCTTTCGAATCGAAAATCGAGTTTCCGATAGATATACTGAAAGTTCCCACGTTTTCCAGTAAAAAGTCCGATTGGTCCAGCGAAGGTTGCTTGACTTTTCTTTCGGCCTATTTAGTCTTAATCAACCTCTCCTAACCTGAAAATGGACAAGACATAGTGTGTATGAGAGCGAAAGAGATTTGAGGATAGTAACTATGTACGTATATTCTTAAGTTAAAGCATAACCATGGCAAAACACAGTCTTCATGACACCACAAGCCTCTTTCCAGGGAACTAAACAAGTCATGATTCGAGTACAACTCTTTCAGACCTTTGGCGCTCCTCCGATGAGATCTTTGTTGTTCCGTGAGTCTTATCCTGATTTCCGTCTCGAAGCGCTCCTTCCGTTGCCGTCAAATTGTTGTCGTCAAATGCGGTCAATCGACGATCGTAAAAGTGGAAATGCAACATGTGTGAGTGCATGAATGACTCATTCATGAGTTATTGCCTACTCCGGAACCCGAATATGGCAGTTTCTATTCCTTGTAATGTCTTAGCGAAATGGACCTAGCATGCGACAGTTCCTCTGGTTCCAGACGGGGTGGCGACAGCTTTCGAGGTTCACGGAGATGGAAATGCTAATGCGTTCTTGGGCCATATGTTGCTTCAGACAATTATAACTGTTCTGCAGTAGCAGTCGTAAGGGCTTAAATATGAACCAGGAGATTGCCATTTACCTTTTTTAATTCATAGGACTATCTGGAAACTACTGCTATTTTTCAAACAGTATTTGTATTATATTACCGCAGAACTGGTGTATTGACAACGCAGAGATCCGAGAGCGTAGCCCTTGGATCGAACTGTGAGCTAGTTCCTCTTTAGGACAATCAAGCTTTTCATCCATTCCGAGTTAATAGTGTCATAACTGTCTCAAAGCTTTTATATTGTGCTGTCCCGAAGTCTCATGATTATGTGAATGTTCAACAACAATTGAGACTCCAAAATATTTATTCAAAAAACTCAGAAGACCCCTCAGAAGTCTCGAAAGTTCTGGGAATACCTTCTTCAGCCTGAAACCGTGGAACTTAACTAAATTGTGTGATATACGTTGTATACCACTAGCTTGCGGCCCCGTTTCAAAAACTTCTCAGCGTGACTCACACTGCCAAAGACCTATGATGTAGGAAGTGATGAACCCACCCGATCGCACCCTTAAATAGTCTAGTACGCTATGCCACTGAGTGGGTACATCATTTCCTGCACCATAAGTCTTTGGCAGGGTTAGTTACGCCAAAAAGTTTTTGAAACGGGGCCGCAAGCTAGTGGTATCAACGTATGTCATATAATTTATTCCACGGTTTCAGGCTTGAAGAAGGCGGTAAACGCCTGAATATCGCGAAATATTTTCAAAACTTTCAAGACTTTTGAGGGGTCTTTTGTTTTCGAATAAATACTTTGGAGTCTCAATTGTTGTTGAACATTGTCTCAAAGTTGTAAACACCCACCGATCGTTCGGTCCCTTCGGATCGCTGAACGTGTGAATCTAATCGTATTCGAATGCCATCACGATTTTGAAAGCAAGTTGAATGCGTGGCGGGTCCCATTAACAACTGATAGAGGCGAAATCTATCTTTATTCTATGTGGATGGAAACAGACAGACACCATGACAAAGCCTTTTTGGACACCATGCCTGATTGACCCGCTTTGGGAAAATTGCGGTCGGTTCTTCAGAAGGAAACTGAGAGTACCGCAACATTAGCCCTGATTACAATAGACAAAGAACAGATCGCAAAGCTCTGAGATACGATCTAGACCGTTTTCGTCCAAGATCGTCTCACTTCCATCTTGTACCACTCATTCTCCTTTGTAACGTTGGATGCCATTTGAAATAGGGGAATGGAATACGTCCAGAAAAAGAGAACAAATTGTAAAATTCAGAATGCTACCATTGGTCTCTGGTACGTTCGCAAATCAGAAAATTAGCGCTTTCCTGGTGATTTATGAAGTGCGGCCCGAATTGCTCACTAGCTCTATAAAAATGCGCTATAGCCACTTGTTGTACTAGTACAAGTGAGGTCAGCTTAGTACTCGAGTATTTTATTGAACGGATTTGTTCGACCACTTGTTCGCAGCAGCACTCAAGCATTGTTCTCGGTGATGATTGACGATTTTCGAGTGATTAATTATGCATAGTCCCTGATTATCGGACCATCCACACCAACTGGCAATTAACACTTAAGGTCATTCTCATTGGCTAGCACCATTACATGTATGACCGAGCTAGGGTCACAAGCACTATCATAGGTGGCAATTCTTGTGGCTGGCGACAGTTGGCATCTGCCATTCACAAGGTTACGTGAGCATCGAATTTTTCAAGTCCATATGAAGAGCATGATCTGGCTCATTGATTTTCGGTCACCCAACAATCTTGGGAATGGATCTGGCTTACAAATTTTTAAACATTCATGAATCTTGAGAATCGTCCGCAGGATAGATATTTACATATTCCAGGTAAGGGAGGATCGCCATTCAGAATTTGAAGGTAGAGAATGTCCGGAATCGGACTCTGGTATCAAAGTCTTCCCTCGTTTTCAGATAGTAAAACCAAACTTTGTAGAAAGCATGTGGGATTCACCCTAATGGATCCAATCTACCGCCGCTCTAACAAGCATGGTAGTTACATAGTGATGCAACATAAATAACCACTGACGCAATCACCCACAAAATATCATGGTTACGGTAGGTAGGAGATAACTACTCTGCCGCAAACGAATAAAGGTTTTCCCAGATAATTAATTTTATATGGCGAGGAGATTTTCCAACTCTTTTCCTATTGATATCTTTAGTAAATTCGGGAATCGGAGAGGTAAGGGCTCTGGAGCGACTGGACCTTTTTATGGTGAAATTTTTCTCGCATATCCACGGATTTTTCAGCCCGCCCTAAGCTACCTCTTCTGAGGGTTCAGTAAAATCCATGCCGCTGACTTGTTCATATAGAATCTACTCGTCCTCTACTACCTTTGTATGTTTACCTCTAATGTAAAAACTTCAAATAAGTGGTCATTAAGGGGTGTAGGTGGCAGGGGAGAATTTGAAAACAACGGGGTATAAAGTTGTGAATTAATTTGATTATACGTCCCCCTTCGAAATTCACCCTTCCATTGAGTTTTTTTCAGTATGTCGTCAGAAACATAACCATACGCCTCGAAGCTTCTTTCGGAAAAATAAAATCTCTGCGCTCTCTATCTTTACCATTTAGATATAGCAGACCATTAGGGAATGTCCATAAATCACGATCGCTTGAGACATGACATGTCGCCGTTGAAATTATCCGTACAAAGGTGCGGTCACCTCAAAGACTGACGTTAGCCGCGGTCTTCGCATACATGATGAGGAAATTGGTTATACCCGAATGAACTGGGATGGTAATTTCGCTAAATTTCAAATACAATTAATCCGGTTCATAAGCAATGCTGCAACTGGAAGTTAAAAAAGAAATCGAAGTGTCTTTCAAAATTTTCAAAAATCCCCTTTTGAGTGTTTGTTGAAAAATTCCTTTCAATTATCATTGTTTTTCACTCTCCACTACTGTTGTGTGTTCCACAGTAATCTTCACATCTGCGTGGACTCCAGTTGAAGGGATGGGCACAGAAAGCCACTACCAGCCGATACCCGGTATCCCCACCGTAATCCCTCGAGTGGGCGTGGCTTAGGATTGGCTTTGAGTGTGGCCCTATAAAAACCCATGGATCAACCGGTGCTGCCCCGCCGGTGGCAGTAGATCGTTGTTCACCAACATTTCGTACATGGCTTCAGCGAACGAGCCATTGAAGAAGAAACAACGCCGTCTGAAGGCTAACTGCCGTGAACGTCAACGTATGCATGGCCTCAACGACGCCCTCGATGTGCTTAGACAGGTGCGGCAGCTGCTGATTATTTATTTACTCACTCACCTTTTTATTTGTGGTTACTTACTTAACAGGTCACTTATTAGCCATAAGATGTTCAAATGGAAAAACTAATTTGTTTATGTCTTGACTTCACATTTAAAAAAATAATTGCATTCTTTGATAAGGATAATCTTTAACTTTCGATACCCAGAAATCAATCAAAATTTTAAAAAATATCCTGAAATTAGAGTGTAATTTGTTGCTTTACAGTACGTCCCCATCACCACACAGCATCAGAAACTCAGCAAAATCGAAACGCTCAGACTAGCAAGGTAAGCGAACATTGCCTGACCATAATTTCATGAAGACTGAGATTTTTCGTCCCAGCAAGTGGACAACTGTCACTTTTTAGGAACTATATCCTGGCACTCCAACGGATTCTTGAAACTGGAAGACAACCAACTCCACTCGAATATGCCCATCAGCTATCTATTGGCCTTAGTCAGACCACCACAAACATGCTCGCCAACCTTTTGCAGGTGAATTTTTATGTTAGTACCATTTTTTGCTGTTTCTCATCTCATAGCATAGTATTTAGATGGGGTGGCGATATATTATAAGGGTAGGGGAATGAGCTTCGCAATCCACTTCTGTCCCTCCCTTTATCCCAAAAAAGTATAGCGTCGATTTTACACTGTCAGAATCCTTTCGCCTTTACATGCCAAAAAACCTCCCGAATTCGACGGAATTAAACTTGTATGTGTAAAAACCGCAACATTCAAGCAATCCTACAACTATTTTGACTCTCGAAATTCTGTTCATTTTTCTTTACTCCCTCCCCGACCCTTTCGCCGTTTCAAAGGTTGTACCAAGATTTCATGTTATTTCTTAAATATAAATTCTCCATATTGACAAAAAATAATAAGCTATGTATTTTCACCACTCTCGTCACCATTCCCAGAGTTTCGGCCTTTATTTCCGTCTGCTTTGAAGCACAATCCTCTCCGATTGTCTTCAGTACCACCATGACATACAAATACCAAGGTTCTTCTGGAGCTTGTGACGATATTGCCGCTTCCAAGTCATTGATGATAAGTATACTGGCTAACCGACAACTCAAAAATCTCTCGGAAGACCCAGCGTGGAATTTATGAAACAACTTTCAGGTACAACCACGTCTTCTTTTGGTCCCAACGTCTCCTGGAGTAATGGATCTCTCATCGCCGATGGCTGGACCTGCTTATCCTCCCCAGACATTACCGTACGATTACAGTGGTGGTTCCGATAGCAGCTTCGATAGCTCCACTAGTTGTTATCGGTATAATCCCTATATGGGCTAAATGAATGGCTTAGTTATTGCAATCGAGCTTTTACACCTCATTCCATTGTTACGCGGGTTTTATTGTGAAATATTCACCGATCCTTTTTTGTGCTATTCTTTATGCGCTCTGCATAGATTGTCAAGTATGATCACATGTACATATGAATGAAACTTCTACTCAAACGATACAAAGAAGCATTTAAGCTGTTTGAAGACAGCATTGGTATTGGCGTAAGATATGGATTCAACTTGCAGGAATATCAACATTCCATGATCGGGGCAAACATGGTGTCAAGGAATCTTTTATATCTCAGGACCTCACTCCTCTATAACAGGTCTGTTAAAATGATCCCATACCCTAGACGCACCCCAAAAACTGACGCGAAGCGGTGGGTGGGTCACGCCAAATATGTAGGTCCAATCCACTTGAGCAAGTGCATCACAGACGAAATCAATTTAAGGCTTAAAGGAACCGGAAGGAGTCCGAAACAAGGGGAAGATGCAAAGAAGTGAGCATTTTGTAACGAACACTCAAGGTTGGAAGCGATAATAGGCGAAAAACCCGGGCTTAAAAGCGCGACACTGTGGTGTGTATTCGCATCACATCGGCATCAACACACTGACTTTCCGAGTTGTCCGCTGTAGGAGACGGGCCGAAGGCCAACGTTAGTTGTAGAACCTGTCTTCCAGCGCAGTGGAGTGGCCAGTGCCAACTACATTAGCATTCATGTAACTACATTTATAAACAATATAAGAAAGAACAAAGGAAAAAGTAAAAAGAAAAAAACAAATTTATGATAGAAACATCTCCTATTGGCACCATGCCACGGCTTCAAATTGGCGAGTTCGTGCTATGGCGGCCACTTAAACTCGCCCGAACTATGTCTATTCTACCGTAGGCCGAAATTAGGCAGTGTTCATAGTACACGATTCAGGCGATCACGCGATTCAGGCGGAAGGAAAAAGATACATATTGATTGGGTGATTCAGGCGATCACGCGATCGCGTAAAGCACGCGATCGCGTAGATCGCGCGATCGCCTGAATCGTGAACTATGAACACTGCCTTACCCTTTTCCGGTGTCTGTAAGAGAACCGTTCACGAAAAATTGAGGTGCTTATCCCATACAATTACGTTATATCAGTTCTCTAGGAACATGCATATTACCACACAAAGAAATCAGAATTCGCTAAAGGTACACCTCTCAAAGCTTGCGCACGCTAGTAACGGTGGACAGGGCCGCGAGAACTGTGGAGCAATGGCGGTTACGTGCTCGGTTTCAAAATCGGTTTTTTTGATCGGGCTCACTTTCATCTTCATGGTCACGAGCAATGTGCTTCACCTTAGTTTACTACCTAAATCATGGCCCAAGCATGTGACCGGTGCCGCTATGCTCCATGGCCCTCGCAGCCTCGTCCTTCATTACCAGCATGCCCAAAATTTTAAGGGATGTATCTCTGCGGTATGTTGATTTTTTCGCCTGAAGATTTATATGTGGCCCATAGTATTATTCTCTACTGTGAAAGCTTTTCCCTGTCTGAGCCCAGCACTTTCTATATAATCATTCTCTGTCACCTCTTACGATTCGGGTGATTTATGACACATGCTTAATTGCAGTGAACAATTATACCATCGCCCACCACATCCGTTATGCAGTCGAGAATATATACACCTGCAGCGCCACACGATTTTCAAATAAATGAGAAGCTTTTACAGACTACTAAAAAGTGAAATTTATGCAGACCTCCTGATTAAATTTACTCCACTAAATCTACCATAGACTGTGGTGGTCATAGCGAAGGGGTGGGTGCATCAGCATTCATTTTGTGTTCTTCTAAGTGGAGCTACCTTGTTATACATAACCCAGTTACGATATTTCAAATACTTCGACAATTGCGAACACATCAAATACGCCATTTCTCATGTAGCTTGATCGGAAGGTGACACCCTTTCATTTTTAAAATTCATCCTAAGCAAATAATAATCGAATTCTCGTGTGCGAAATTCTGGCCGACTGTACAGCACAGGAGTAAAGGTGCTTTCTAATTCAGTAATAGAGGAAAACGGAGTGGAACGGTCAAAAATAGGGAAAGCTCTCTTTCCACCACTGATATTCAAAGCTCTCGCGCCCCGAGACGACAGCGGTTATTCACATATCAGATGATTGGATATAAAGATTGACTTTGAAACAGGACACACCCAGGTGTCGAGGAAAATGGTCGCTTCAGTACGACCACCCCTCAACAAGGACCCGAATACGAACCCCTTCTCAACATTTTCATAACCCCTACACCATTAGTAAAGGCATTGCCGGCTGCATAGCATCGTGACGTATTTTTTTACTGAAATTTTTGTGCTGACCACTGAAATTCAATCATATTTTCTTACATAACCGGGCAGGCTGACGGTGCGTTCTGCTCATCGTCTAGCATGGGACCATTGCTGACCTCTGCCATTATGACCCCCCCCCATTCCGTTCGTCAAATACGACCCCTCCTGCCAAGGAATCCTCAGCTTCTGGTGTCTCCTACTTGGAACATCACCAATTTGAGGTTGCTAATGGACCCTACCCGCGAAGTAGGAAGAATGGTCAATCGCGTTCATCAAGAGCACCGCGTCTTTGCAGAGAGCCCCACTGTTTCCAAATGGGCAGACAATGATCCACTTTCTCGCATGAACACAAATATTTAGCACGTGCAGTAGCGCAATCACTAACAATGCGCTGGCCTCACTGAAGACCTACCCGGTCACCAACCCTCTACTCGTCCCACCTGGTGCCGTCGCTTCTTCAGAGTAAACGAAAACCTTGACGCAATCTGAAAAAAAGTGCCCGAGGCTTGTCACTGTACCTTTTGGTGCGAAGCTCGATTTTCCAATTCGCGTCGACTGCCTACCTCCTACTAAGAAAGCTGAACTGGAAAACGGTCCCCAAACCTTCACGGACTTTCATTTCTACCCTAATAAAGTATGAAAAGAAGGTATTACGATCATTTGATATTGATAGGATCTGGTCATTTTAATTGTGAAGTTTCTGGTGGGTTGCTTTGCAATAGTTGAAAGACAACAACCCACTAGAGCATGCTCAAGCCTTTTGTGCTTGTGGACCAATCGCAATGAATAACTGAATAAATTTCTTCGAAATGTCAACGTTGTTTCAGACGCGTAAGACATTCCAACGTTTAGTACCAGTACGAGTACTTTTTGAGGTGTTCATATATATTAGGTTGTCGGGAAAGTTCTTTTGTTTTTTCAAAACTTGCTTTTTTTTTCCCTCCGAACTGCTTTCCAGCAATTTCTTCTGTACATATACACGTAGTACAAGTTCACACGCATCTATAGGTATTATTGTCTTTCATCTCCCGGATAACCTTTTTCGGCAAAATAATTAAATCAAAGGTCAATGTCATCTTTATTATCGAAAGTTTTTATTGAATGGCGTTAGATAGGGAAGGGAAAAGATGATAATCCGAAGGAACAAGATCAGGGCTATAAGGTGGATGGGGCAGCACTTCTCATTCAAGCTCGAGAAGTTTTTAGCTAGTCACTTTCAATATGTGGGAAGACTCGCCCCAAATTTGACTCGCCAAAAAGTTCTCGAGCTTGAATGGTAAGTGCTACCCCATCCACTTTATAGCCCTGATCTTGCTCCATCGTTATCATCTTTTCCTTTCCCTATCTAGCGCCATTAAAAAAAAAGCCTCGGGTAATGAAGATGACGTTGGCCTTTGATATATTTATTTTGCCGAAAAAGGTTATCCGGGAGATGAAAGACAATAATACCTATAGATGCGTGTGAACTTGTACTACATTTATATGTACAGAAGAAATTGCTGGAAAGTAGTTCGGAGGGAAAAAAGCACGTTTTTGAAAAACGAAAGAACTTTCCCGACAACCTAATATAACAGGCCATTGTAGAATTGTAAAACGCGATACATCTTGATTTCACCACAATTTCATAGCGTACAATAGTCCAGTGCCCATGCGAAAATTCAACTTCAACTTCTCGAACGAGATAACAGTAGCTTTGCTTTGCAGAGATCAAAATTAGAGCCTGTTTCACATAGGTGCCGCGAAACATGTAAACGATAACCCATCGGGAGGAATTACACGAATTTCATACACGAATGCGAAGTGAATATCAACATAAACAAATTAACAGGAACATCACCAGAAATTTCGCTTAATTTCACTCTAAAACACATGCAATGTTCAGGCCCGTTGGACCAATGCTCAGTCGATCAAGCCGTCCATTATTATTAACCTGGAAATGCAATTTTTCGTCAACTGTAGAAGATCAGAATAGGTATAAAAGAACAATAATTTCCTCCGCAAAAGTAATAATTTAGATAAATAGGTAAATATAATAGTAAAGTAAATAATAATCATAAAATTAAATATTATAATATAATTATAAATATTAAATATTAAATAAATATTAAATATAACGATAATAGTAATAACAATAATACAAAAAGAATAATAACAAATATATAAATGCAATATAATAAATGAATATATACCTTGGCATGATTGATAAATGACAATACAGCATAAAAGAAGTTTTTCGTTCCCCGTGGAATGACAGCACGTGATGGTGATCCGTCAGCATCGTTAAAGACGAAATCAAAATTGGGAGGAGAGGCGCTACTCTGAAAGCGATCATACTGCGTTACATTGTCGCCGTCGTTTAGTAAAATTCATACCATATGAATGTAGAAACTCTCAGCTGCAAGATGTACTGCGTTTGGTCGCTGAGGTGCCTTCAACGTATAAAGGGCCGAAAATGGCTGCGCCAACCTGGAAGCATAGAAATACATAATATAGGTTACCATTGTTACTGTTCCAAGAAATTCACCTGCACGAGCCAACCAATGGATTTGATGTCAACTGGCTATCCATATAGGCCGAAAAAAGTAAAAAGACCAGCTCTGCGTCTGTAGGCAGATGCTCTCCCCAAGGCCGTCGCGCTACTCGACCAGATGACACTAGATGAGCTTGTAAGTCTCGTGTCTCAACCGCCCAATAGGAATAAATGAGACTGTGACCCACGTTTTTCTTGCACTGGTTCTCTGCCGCCGCTGTTCCAACAATATTCCATCATAAACTTATCGGCCGCCAGTTCCGAAATGCGACTCACCAAGTAACTCTGAATTTTCGGGTTGAGTGAATGTCTGATTAGGGAAAACCACGGACTGATATTTCACCTGATTGCTGTGAACTTGAAGAAAAGGTAAAATGTAAGGCAACATAGTGTCAAGGAGTTCAGGGCGATTTACCATGGCGGCTTGGAGAGCTTCCACAGATGACACGCCTATCTTTATCGGAGGGCTCGCGTGTTCCTGTAAAAGAAATGAAAACAAGCTTGGAAACCTATGGCTGACTCCTTTTGAGGGGAAGCAACTTTTTTGGAAAATCAATTTAGCACAAAGATTTCTACCTTCTCCAATTTCAAATTGGTCTCCTTAATACGTTGATGGAGAGGTTCCAAGATTGTGTTCACAAGCCATGCCCTTAGACGCTGTTCACCGCGTGCAAGATCGACTTCACGCAGCGAAGATCTGACAATAAATCCATTTCATTTCTCCAAATCCTCAACAGAAGCACAACAGAACATAAAACCTCGAGAACATGCCCCGACAGAAGGCTTTCCTTAAAGCGCAATCGCACCTTTTCGCATCGATTTCGGCATTAACTGACATTGAGCCCGATCCCGACGCCAGGACAGGTCTTTCAGGAGACGAGACGCTCATGCTGCTGCGCCGACGCCGTTCAGTAGATTCACTTCGACGCAGTATTGAACCAGCCTCAAGTAAATTAGCATGAGAGTTGGCCTTACTATTTCAAAAGTCATATGGTGACAGGAAACGTAGGAATACCAGAAACACCTCACCTTTCTTGGACTATGCCTCGCATGCTGAAGGGCATGCCGCAGTCTCGTCATCTCGTCTTGACCATCTCCCTCACTACTTGCCGGAGACAATATGATACGACTCCCAGGACCCATTTTTACGACGACTGAAATAAAGCGTAAATGATCGATGGAGTCAATACGTTGTATATGGGATTTGAGCAAAAGAGATGTTGACAGTAAGATTTCTATAAAAACTGAGTGTCTTACTATTCTCCTTTGAATCGGAAGGTTCCAGTTGTTCCGAAACCTGATAACCTCTGCGGTCCTCAGGTGCCCCAATATCGAGTACATTGAAGTATTGAAAGGAACTATTCCGTGATGTAGACGCATCCGTGTATATAGAATTGCTAAACATTTGAAAGCTGGAAAAAAATCACAACTTCGTCTACAAAATAGAGACGCACTCCTTCGATAAAAGGTAGTCCAGTTGCTCTCTTGTATGGATACTGTGTATAGTTTTGCTATAAGGGCTATGGCGAGATCTGACCACATTTCCGGAAAATCCACCCAACGAATCCATGAAGCTACCCGTACTCACGTCCATTTGTTGTGAAGAGTCATTAAATGTGTTGAAACTGAAAAAAAACCTTTAGAGAAATAACTGCAAATCGGAATAGTTTCGTCCTTGACATTGGTTATCCATAGCCACACCATTTTTTCGAGCTTGACGTGAATGAAGACCGGATTTTATTCAAAACCCGATACGACTAGGGATCTGTGACTTGAGGTGACTTGCCCGCTACAACAAGAATGTCGTTTGACGCCAAGCCCTTTGAGCCCTCGTCCATTAAATGGTATTTGCATTTTAAGAATTGGAGGTCAGGAAGGGTCCACCTGGGAGTTGGTAAGATACTTTCACTGTAAATAAACGCGCGCGACACTAGCAACTACTGATTTGAGCCTTGTCTCAACCCTTTTGATGTAACGGGCGCGAAAACAAGCTCGCGACGCGAACAAATGTTCTTACACCTCTACCTTAATATTCGACAATCGATCAAATTCCCTTCCGAGTGGCTTTGACCTACTCCTTGGAACAACTGTCCAGACGAGTTGAGGTTCTGACCAGAATTCGAGTAAGTATGGGGCTCTTGGTCGTAGTGCCCCACCCTCCATTCACTTCGGGCTTTTGCGAATTCCTAATGATTGTGCAAACCGCAGTCTTTCTAATTACAACTTGTAAAAAAACCCATTTGGTATTCATTTACACGTGTGTGTACATTCAACCTTACCTACGATTCGGAGAGGCGTATGCAAGATGAGATTGTGAAGGACTTTCTTCGGCAATTTTGCCAAAGTGATGCTCATCAACCCAGGATGAATCAGCACGATTCGAAGTATCCAGCAGGTTGTGAGGTTTAGATGCTTTGGAATGAGACACAGGAGATGGCAGTATCATGCCAAAACTTGCTGGAAATGAAGTAGCCACTTTGAGTGAGATCTTTGACAAAGCCCTTAGAAAAACTCATTAACTTATTGGCGTTCTGAGCAACGAAATCGTTCGCAACCCACCGTGCATTAAGCCTTTCCCGGATGAGACGCTTAATAGGTCGTAACTTATCCATAATGCGACAATCACGGCATAAATGAGAAGAATATATTCGACGATAACAACAATTGCAGATGGTAACCATTCTCCGATTAGAAACTGCCCGACAGAGGAACCAAAGGTAAAAATCTAAAGTGAGCAGTAACCTTGAAATTGAATATACAGGAACATTAAAGGAAGCCAACTGCATAAGTAAAACCTCTATAGTCAGAACTACTGCGACAACACCCCATGGAAGAAGCGTTTCCTTGATTCTATGTGATCTGAAAACAACGAAAATTGGAAATTGGCTACTGTTGAAATTTTTCCTAACGTACCTAGTTAAGGTAGATGATATCCTTTTGCTGTCAGGAGAAAAACGAGGACTTTCGCTCCATGAGTTTTCGAAATATGGACTAGGAGTCCTCAAACATCCGTTCCGCATCTGCAAAAAAGCAACGGTGAACCAACATATCTGACTCTTCACTAAAATTATGGACAGTAATATGCAATCGAATTAATTGGAATCAACACAACTCCCATTCTCCCATTCCAGAACGATCGAAAGCCAAATCTTAGAGTACTTGTGATCTGACCAAAACAGAATCACGCTTGAGTCACGTCTGATATTTGTCACTAAGCTGTTTCGAAGTTTAGAGGAGAGCAGATTAATTCCATCTACACAAGTGCATGTCAGTGACCACATGCTTCAACAGTAAAATAGAGGTAGCGACTCTATCTGAACAGGCCAAATGCAATGTGAAGAGTGGGAACCACTGGGAACACCAAAAACGCGGATATAGACTATTGCACGCACCGTTGGCCAGCCGTGATTGCGTACCGGCTTGAGGACAGCTGGCTTTTTTCGGCAACACGCTTCCTGCCGCGAGGTCAGACACCAGACAAGCCAGAGTACGCGACGCCAAAGCTCCTTCCCTGAAAAGGCTCAGGCGAATCCGAGAGACCCAGACGGCGAAGGACGACATAGACGCAGGGTTACGCAATCACGGCCGGCCAACGGTGCGTGCAATAGTTGATATCAAAAACGCGCTCCAGCGAGAAAATGCGGACAGTTCCATCAATCCCTAAATTAACGGAATAAAAATGGAGCATCGCTCAGATTCTCGCCGTATAATTTTTAAATAGCTTACTCGACCACTTTTTTCCAAATTATAAGTGAGGCCGAATGTTCAATAGTGTCTTGAAAACCGCAGTTTCGTTTCGTAGGTTTTAAAACCAAAAGGTTTTCATACGGGACGTTTCTTCGGTTGTTATTTGAGCAGATTCTGCATCTTATACTCACAGTATGTCTGATCTAGTCAACATTAATTGCTTCCATGCAATCTATTTTTTAAATTTGATGCTTTTTTAAAGAAATTACTTTCTAACACTTTTCGAAAGATTATTTTAGCATGCTTTCCCTTCATTTATTGCGTGTCTGATACGCTCTTTCCGAAAATTGATAATAGCAGATTTCTCAATCAAACGTGACGCTAGTTGAAAAACGGTCTTTATCCAGAAAGTATGGGTCGCGGCGAACTTGAAGAAATATGTGATCGGTATTTAAGCCGTAGAGAAGAGCAGCAAAAAGTGACAGACGCTGTGGAGAGATGCCTAAGAAAGGGATATGATTACGATAAAATGAAGGTATCGTTACATTTCTTGCTTACATTTTCCTTGAAATTATTTGGTTCAATTATCTTTCGCCACTTTTTTTGTCTTACCATTGTTTTTGGAATTTTCGTATATTTTACGAAAAATGCGTAGATATGTGCTCTTGTTTTTACAACAGAATTTATGTGGTGAATTCGTTGTATTTCTCACAGTTTGTTCAGGACCGTGTACTTGAAGCCATCGCAGACTCCCATCGGGCACACAAAGTCATCTCAGCAATTTGTATCGCGTACCCGCAGTTCCGAAAAAGGACTAAAGTATGTTTTTATGATCTTTCTACAATTTTCTAGAATCTTGGGGGAAAGAGCTGCGAAATACTGTTCATTCTTTTAGTTAGTACTGATTCAAAATGCAAAGATTGTGAATATTGAACACTTTCTCATTACTGTAGTTTATTTACTAACTATCCGGGTTCCAATATCTATTTTGGCCAAAGCCAATCTTCGCAACGTTGTGATCTGAGATTTTGCAATGCTGTGACATTGCACTCGGCTCCGCAAAGTCGCCAAATAGGGCATTGGTCACAGTTTCACAGACAAAAACAAAGTCACACCTGAATATTGCGATTTGCTAGCGATTCCACTTTGAGGGATCCAGTATGCGGCTGTCTTCGCATGCGAATCTTTCGGAATAGTTGGCACTTCTGTGCTTATTCTCTTATGCTTTCAAAGTTTACAGAGGATGTGTAAGATATGTGAACCCTTGGGGATTGTACATGCTTCTTTTACTGTCATCGCATTGATCAAACTTCATTATGCTATGTAGTATATAAATACACAGAGACTTTTGACGGCAGCATCTTCCGAGTTCGTCTTTCACTGCCCGAGTATTGCTCTGGGTGGGCTTTTTAGTTTTGCGTCAAACCATACTGTTCGTTTTGCTTTCATAATCCTCACGAGAAGAAAGCTGTGTTTCTGAGCATTACCCATCACTCAGCATCCTCATATAGAAATCTATGTTTTCTTTTTACTCGTATCTATTTGGAATGTTGGAAGTGGTCACTCTCCTTATCAGTTTTTTTTTCCAGTTCGAAGAGAATAAGGATGATTCTAAGCGGCGTAAGAAAGAGCGCAGTGACAGAGATCGGTCACGAGAAAGGAGTAGAGCTAAGGACAAGGAAAGGGAGAAAGAAAGCGAGAGGGAACGTCGACGACGAGACGAAGTCAGCAAAAAAGAGTTAGAAAAGGTATGGCAAAAATTGAATTGCGGATGCGTCCACCTTTCATGACTGGGTATACCGTTAAGTGTGCTTTTGTCATAGGAGAAAGAAAAGGAGAAACTGAAGAATTTGGCCAAGGAATTATATCAGAAGAAACTGGAAGAAGAGGAAGCCAAACGAAATGTGGTTGTCACAGAGGAAACATTGAGGTTTGGAATTTCATTCAAGTGAATTTCCCTTGGATTATGAATAAGATCCAAACTTTCAGAGCTAAGGAGCTCATGTATAAAGCCCAACAAGAAATCGAGGAGCGAAAACGTCAACTTGGTCTAGCGGCGGCATCACAAACTCTTGTTGGTGTTGCTCCCGTTCCACCTGTACCTGCTAAAAATGTTGCTCTGCGACCACAAGAAGCGCAAATGTTCATTCAAGCTTCGATGAATAAGAAAAGTCGAGTAGACGAGTTGAAGGTATTTTTCACATCCTAATTGAATTTCCAGCACTACTTTTTCATGGATTTATTATAGGCAAAGCTTGCAAAAGCTACATCAACAATTAACTCGCTGGTGCGACCTAATGCACCAGTGATGGCTCCATTACCCGATATTGCGCCTGGTATTCTCAAAGAACGCGAGGAAGAAGCGGTACTTGTCTTCTCTTTTTGCTCCATTTCACTGTCTCTGATTTATGTTTAAGGAAGAGGAACTACTGGAGTTCGTGGATCCACGAATAGTAGCGCGACCTGCCGAAAGGAAACGAAAAATGTTCAACTTCCATGAAAAAGGAGAATTTGAACAGCTTGCGAATAAGCAAAGAGCTGTGGCCAAGTTGGAAAGGCTGCAGGTACCAATGAAAACTATTCTCTTCCCAGTTTCGAAAAACGACACTCCTACAATCAAAATTACATTTGTTATCAACTGTTGTAGGCAGAGATATCCCAAGCTGCGAAAAGTACTGGAATTTCATCAGCTGTGAAGTTAGCGATGATCACACCGGCAGGGAAAAGTTCTGATGAGGTACCAGAAATTGAATGGTGGGACTCCATCGTTCTCGAATCTGATAGGTATGTCATGCTTGAGTTTTGTGGTCTATCGAGTATGCTGATGTCATTTCCTATGTCTTTGAAGCTACGATGGCATTCCTGGCACCGATGTGGAATCCCGGTTCAAAGATACCATCAGCGAGCTTGTGGAACATCCAATCAAGTTGAAAGCTCCAACAGATCCGCTCACCCCACAGTACCTCAAGGTAACCTTGTTTGAAAGTCGTTTGTCTCAGATTAATTTTCATGGCTCTTTAGGTCTATTTGACATCTCGAGAGCGCAAAAAGATTAGACGCCAAAATCGTAAAGAGATGCAGAAGGAACGTACCGAAATGATCCGGATAGGTCTCGCCAAAGCGCCTGCTCCAAAAGTGAGTTCTTCCTACTCTTATTTATCCTTCACGGTGCGTAGCCGCTAGGCTTCTTGTTCAGGTAAAAATATCTAATCTCATGAGGGTACTTGGAAGCGATGCCATTCAAGATCCAACAAAGATGGAAGCGCATGTGAGAAAACAAATGGCTGATCGGTTAAAGAAGCATCAACAGGTAAATTTTTTTCCACCTACCCCAATCTTCACTTTTTAATGAATTTTGAAGTTCTGAAAGCTCTATTATAATTCTGAATTTGTATAGGCGTTATAATTCTGAATTTGTATAGGCGAACGCAGAGAGGAAGCTGACTGATGAGCAAAAAGCAGTGAAGAAAACGAAGAAGATCTCTGAAGACACTTCTTTGGCCGTTCATGTTGCTGTTTATAGGTTGGTTTTCTTGTGGAAATGTCTCGCAGAAGTTCCTGATATTTTTGGGCTTTAATAATAATAATATTTACTTCTCAATTGCGAATTCTAGAGTCAAATCACTGCTACATCCATCTAAAAAGTTCAAGGTGGAGATGAATGCGAAACAACTCCAAATGACCGGTGTAATCTTGTTGCATAAGAATATAAACCTCGTAGTTGTGGAGGGAGGTGAGCTGTTTCCGATCAAGATTTTTGTTAATTTTGGAAATTGGGTAACATTTTATAGGTCCCAAACAACAAAAATTCTACAAAAATCTAATGTTAAACAGAATTAAATGGGAAGATGAAGTGATTGGACAAAAGAAGGATGCCGAAAAGGACGCACCAGGGGAGAGGAATCACTGCCAGTTGGTAAGCGATTTTCTGTGCCTTGATTTATAACAAGCACGCGACTCTTAGATTGTAAGCATCGTTGTGCTGTCGTTTTCACAGAAGATTTACTAATTGTTTCAATTTCGTTTTTCCAATTAACTTTTATTGGTTTCATTGGTTGAGATGCACTTCCAAGATTGTTTTTTCTATTTTTTTATAATTTTCCTGTTTACTTGGAAACCGAATTTTTGTTAAATGGAAGTTGATGAAAATGATCTCAGATCTGGGAGGGTCAAGTGAAACGGCGGAACTTCCGAGATTTCACGGTGGTCACTGCTACTATAGAGAAGCAGGTACTTTTTCTGCAGTTTTCGTGCACATCCCTTACCATATAACTCCTTGGCTCGAACGAATGCATCGTTTTAGGCAAGAGATTTACTGGAAAAGCACAACGTGGCTCATTATTGGGATGTGGCCTACAGTACCACTGTTCTTCTAGATGGACAGGACGCTACACCTGTTTGAGTAGCTGGTGTACACAGTATTTTTTCAGTTGTTCAATTGCTTTCAACCTTAACCCAGATAAATATTGTTTTCACTGTGAGTTACGAAAAGTTTGTCTTTCTCTCTCCTTACTGTTCATGTAATAAGGAAATTTCATGGCATACTTTCTCGTGAAGCAAGCTCTATAAAGAAATCACTTGGGTTCAAAGCAAGTTATATAAGACACAAGCGTTTACACAAAGCATGTGGTCGTAGTTTGTTATTTATTTTCCCTTATCTGTATTTAGATGGAAAGTGTCGTTCACAAGTTAAAAACAGAGATAGGTGTTCTCGAAGAGCGCGTTAAAGCCAAGGAAGCAATTCTGAAGTGTGTTTTCTCAAATCTCGAAAGCACTTCGAAAGATCGTCAAATGATCCACAAGGTAAAAATATTACATGTTTCTTTTCACATAGTAAGTGTGACCATCTTGTGTAGGTCATTCCACGGCATAGTTATCCGTATTCTATTGTTCCTCGAGTTCAATATTAATGAACCTTTAGTGAGCGGGAGCTCCATTGACATTGTAGTAAAAGGCATTGAACTCGAGGATCATGAAGAAATTGGAAGAGGAGTAATCCTGAGCTTTTCATCGACAGATACTTCTTGAGCTCGACTTACAGAGGCATCATGTCTCATTTTAGTGGCCATCATGGCAAGTGTCTCATTTTAGTGGCCATCATGACAAGTCATCCTAGGGCTCTCATTCTCGCCCATGTGGTACCGAATGTGTGTTTGTTGTTAAGGCCGCACATACACTGAGAGACTGTGAAATCACAAAATTGACCAAGTGTTGCTCCAACAAGTGGAACTGGCTATGCCGTCAGTTTCGCGGCTTGCACTCTTGTTTTCCATGTTCAGACTGCTTCTTTGCTCTATATCTCTCATGACGGCCTAGTGAAGGTCTTGAGATAGCTGATCCTTTTTCTCGTTGCGTTTCTTTCGCAGAGTCAGACAACAGATGGGTGGGATCTCCCGGCTTAGACGTTATAATCCCACTGCTCTCATTGCTTCCTTCTTTTTCTTCTTTGCCATGCCCACTTTCCGTACACCCATGAAAACGCTCCGAAAACATCAGAACCAGTGAGAATGGGTATTTGAAGGGGTGTTTCACATCAAAGGTACCGGGAGGGGTAAGGAGAAAGTAAGAACTGTGGATACATTTTCTCTGAAAACAAATCTCCCACTACAGAAGAGGTGATGTGTGGTAGAACCCGCATCGAAAAAGCGCGGCTTGGATTCTTATCACGATCTCTCTGTACAGCGAGTCGTACTGCCGTTCATCCGCCGGGAACTTTGCCGGCGAAGGAGGGGCAGCGTCCCCTGATTTATCCTCTCGCCCATCTGCAATCAGCTCCTCGCTAGTGACATAGAAGGGCGTGAAAGAGAAGGGAGCTTCTTGGGTTCCTATTTATCGGGATATTCGCCTTTTTATTTCGTTTTTTCTCTACTGTTACTCTGCTGAATACCCCTAATTTCATATTCCACAATTACCAAATTTACCCTTCCCGTTGTCTTTAAAACAGGAAAATCGCGTCGCGGCGTTCGAGTGGAGACGCGATAGATGCGAGCCGCGAGCGTCTTTGATTGGGTTCTGCAAAAATGATGGTGTCTTTCGTCTTACTAGACATAATCGTTTTAGGGCCCAAGTAATAAGGCGATAGGAGCTCACACCTGTCGCGTCGCGTCGTACTCGACCACACGGATTTTCTGTTCAAATTTTGCACACCCGTAATCTGAGGGGTGTGTATCCCTACGTCAAGATATCGCACCGCGGCGTTTCGCTTGCGACGCGATGCGTATGAGCTTAGGGTGCCGCTATAGTTGGGTCCTGAAGCGGTTACACAGCAACTACGCACGGTGCCCTAACCTCACCATGTAGTCGCTTTAGGATCCAACTACAGCGGCGCCCATACCTCGAACGCATCGCATCACACGTCGCATGTCGAGTGTGAAACCTGACGCATGGTATATAATTTGCTCTGAGAGAGAGCCCAGACGTTCAGAGAAATACCAAGGCTCGTCACAGGTCCCACAACAACCGCACCTTGGCCTCGAATTGCAAAAAAAAAGTTTTCAGACACTTTCATATAGCACGCATTCCTAATTCAGGTTTTCAATGTTACCCCGAAGGAACCATTCGTCACCAGCCACGCAGCACTGGAACAACGGTGGTGCCTGGGATTCGAAGACACTGTTTGCGTATCGTTTGATGTAGTGAACACCTCGGAGCAGAATCATTTGTATGTGTTCTTCCTCTTTGATGAGGGTAGTGGGGCAGAAGAGCGCAGTATAATCAGGACATTTCAAGGTGTGAGGTAGGAGAGTTTGTAGTGGAGAATCACGCTCCATTGATAATAACGATAAAAGAAGTTGCATTTGATGCATTCTCATGACGTGCTTTATGTATGTGTGGATTCTACTCTACGAAATTCTGCTATTGGGTGGTGCATCTTTTCGAAAATATGTTAGACTGTCTTTATACTTTGCGACGTTGCCACCGGCATCGACGCCGGTTCTCGCTGTGACGCTGCAAAGACGCAGAGTATGCTGTGGCCCTGGTTCCTTTACCTTTCGCACTATGCGTTTTTGCCGGCGTCACAGCCGGCATCACCGTAAGGTATGGAAACAGCCTCTTCAGAAATTGAAGACACCGCTGTACTAGGAGGCAAAGTCCACGTTGCGGCGTGCGACACATGCATGAGAATTGAGAGCGTGTATATATGTAGTCGTATTTTGATGTGTGCCGTTAGGACAGAAATCAGCGTCGCGCATCCGTCGTGTGACGCGATTAGTGAGAGCTGGGGTCGCCGTATTGACGGTTTCTAAAGCGATGACGGTGTCCTACGCATTATGTAGGTGTAGTCACTTCTAGGACCTAAAGAATACGGCACCCCTAGCTCGCACCCGCACCCCGAGCGCCACAGCGTATTAATCGACTTGATTGGATCAAGCTTAGTTGGATCCTAAAGGAGTTAACATTTCATACGCATTATTTTAGCTTAGGGCATGTTATTCGCTTCGGGACCCTTTCACATTCGGCGCCTCAGCTTGCACGCATCGCGTCGCGCCACGAACGGTCACACGGCTTTTTTTGCCCTATTAACACACATCCGCAGAAATGTTATGGAAGCTTTCGGTTGATAGGTCAGATCTTTTTCGCAGATTCGACGTCTGATATTTCCAGGCAGCCTATTTGTCAAACGGTAGAGAACAATGGTATAGTCAGATGTGTCCTCCTTGACAACGAAGGATCTGGTATTGCTCTTTTAAGGTTGGCTTTTTTTTTTGTCATGTAGGCTTTCTTTGACTATTACAAAAGAAGTAATCTTCGTCGGAGCTTATGAAACGGTATCCGCAAGTGTAAGGCCGCGGTCATACTTTGCGGTGTCTGCGGCAGGGGGTGACCGTGTATCTTGCGTCTCCACACTGCCTCGTTGCCTGCGTCATCTCTGCACCTCCCCCGTGCCACTCTCTCTCACAGGCAGCGAGAGAGAGTGGCACGGGGGAGGTGCAGAGATGACGCAGGCAACGAGGCAGTGTGGAGACGCAAGATACGCGGCCACGCCCTGCCGCAGACACGTAAAGTATGACCGCGGCCTAATCATTCGATGTTCTGTTGGCTCCGCAGTTATCTTGCCAAGTAAGAAAACCTATTGTGACCACGAGAATCTAATTCGCTTTTGATGCCCGCTTTGCAGGAAAGTGCCAGTGCTGTAAGGCTGTGTTCTTCAAATTTGTTATAATACCAAGCTATTCTAAATTTGAATTAGAATTCATGATCTCTCGCCACGATCATCATAATGTAGGATTAGGAGATACCTGACCTGTCCCAGCAACATGCTTGCTTGCCGCGGGGGGCGTGTCCTTCGCCGTCTGGGCTCTCCCAAATTTGCCTGAGCCTTTTCAGGGAAGGAGCTTTGGCAGCGTCGCGTACTCTGACCTCTCTGGTGTCTGACTTCGCGGCAAGCATGTTGCAGGGCATGGCCAGCTGTCTTTGAACCATAGTGTAGTGTGGTCGGGTCGAGCGTTTTAGAAACGGAGCGCGTTACCAGAGTGCCGCCGTCGCCGAAGTATGAACGCGGCCTAATTGCGGCTTAATGTGGTGGGGGCCTAAAAATGAACGTTATGTGTTAAATATTAGGTTGTCCCGAAACTTCCGGAACACCTCGACCTCTTTCTTTCAAATTTATTTCTTCACAACATAAAGCGTTTTGCAGCATGTCATACAGTAGCGCTCAAAAGTGTTCGGCCAAAACTCGCTTGTCATAACTTTTTTCTACTTGATCAAATTTGACAAAATTTTAATATGTGATGCCTGAACCTATTGCCAACATTTCCTTCTACTTGAGTGCCGCTTGACACTTTTCATGGTTTTTTACAAGTATTTACTACAAGACCACCCAAAAAAAGTAAAAGGCTTGGTCAAGGGGAACGGCTTTCTTTACAAAAACAAAACGAGCAAGCCTCAGAGAACATTAATATATTGTAGAAAGACCACGACTTTTGATGACAGCGGCACAGCGGGACGGCATAGCGATGGCACTCCAGAAACAAAAAATTTCATATAACCGCGTAACCTATACCGTTGAGCGCCAAAGTAATATATTAATTATGCAGTGTATCCAGGTACAACATACTAAAATTTCTTTTAGATCGGTGCAGTTGCAAAAAAGTTACAAGTGAAAAACCCCAAGTGAAAGACCATTTCGCCGAAGACTTTTGAGCGCTACTGTATATCATTCGGTAGAGAATTTTCTACTCTACAGAATGACATACCTTGTTGAGTGCAATGTGTTTATGTCGTAAAGAAATAAATTTGAAAAAGTGATCGAGGTGTTCCGGAACTTTCGGGACAACCTAATAATTAGTGTAGTCAGTCGTCGCCCTTTATTTCATCTACCGGCGAAACTGGAAAATAAGTTCTTTATGGAAGCCCTCTGTTACCCACAGACCTGTTTTTGCTTTGTTTAAAACATGCTAGTTGTTATTTTCCGCTGTTTTACTTCTGATATATTTTGGTTAACTCTGCCTTCTCTTTTCAGTTCTCGAATCAATTAGTGATTACTGATTGCTTGTTCAAATTGCTGCTCGAGCAGTAGAAAACTTTATTCTCGTTTTAGACCATATATTGAAGCACTAAATATATGCCTTGGGACCTACAGATATTTAGCAGAATCAGTTTCAGATCAAACTCGTCAGCTGAACTACTGATCGGCTTCTCCAAGTCACAACTCTTCGAATCAAAATCGTGTACTATCCTTTTAGAGCTAATTCAACATCCTTCAGATAGAATGTACCGTTAATTGCTAGGTGATGTGTTTGCGCGATCTCTGAAAATCGTTGTAGAACACCAGGTATCGATATGTTCGCACAATCAGTCGCTACACGAACTCGACTCCATTCGGAAACTCGTGTTTTAACTGTTTCGGCGCCATCGAAATGGTATTCGTTCAAGGATTTTTTATCAGCCAAAGAACCAGGTAATGCTATGCATCTTTTTGTAAACATTTCTGAGATTTTGAGAAATCATTAGCTTTGCTATAGAGATGCTACTATTACTGCGCTGTCTGCGAGTTGGTAGTTACGTTCATGCGCTTAAACCAACGTCATCGTTTGAGTTCGCCGAAGATAACCAAGATTTCGATTGCTGTGATTTTGGAGATTGGCAGGTAATATCTAGGTGTATTGTGTTTTCTCTTTCGTATCATGAATTCTCAATGAGGAGTTAGTTCATACATTGCACCGCAGTACTTCGACAACTGCCTCTCGTGCACAAGTTTTTGAATTTTGAACATTTAATGTTCCATATATTGGCCTATCACTTGTTTACTTTCTCGTTTCTGCTCTTCTTTCTCTATTTTTCAGCTTTCGTTCTTTCGTGATAGCGCTTTTACTTCCTGTGGTTTTATGGCAACCATATTTTGCTATTTTCATCGCTGTCATGTATGTTAGCTTGTATTAGCATTTTGCGATGCGAAAATCACTGGAACGTGAGGTACAGTCTCAAGAGTTCCTTGCACTCTAACGATATTAACTGAACTGACCAATCTGAACTACCTCGCAAAGTATGACTGCAATCTAAGGCTGCCGATAGAGTTCGTGTTTTATCTTTTTGCGATTTAGTGTTTTGCGATTCTGCGATTTGCGGTGTGGAGCCGTAACATCACAAAATCGCAAAAACGCAAAAGCGAAGTCTGACGGCGGTCTAACGCTGAGGTTACACCTTGTGCACAATCGCAAGTGTCGTTTTGCGCACTCCTACAGTACGTCTTACTTTTCCTCCAAACGGTGATCCCTTACACGGGAAAGTAGCACACTGTGCGCATGGCAGGGTGTGGGTCTACTTACGACAAAAATCGCGTGGCCGCCCACGGTGCGGCGCGGAGGGTGTGAGTGCTAGTGGCAGGGCATGGCAGCCTTCAAGCGAGGCAGTGTGGCATGGGTGGAAGCGCAGAGATGACGCAGCCACGCTTTGCCGGGCTCCCAAGGGCAACCGATTCGGCAAGTCGTATTGGTGGCGCCGCGAGTGCGACGCCGCGAAGCGGTTTTCTGTCGTGAGTAGACCTACTCCATGGCAGACATGCGTTTCTGCGACTACTACATCCCGTGGACCACAGAATTACAGATGGATACGCACCTAGTTTTCCGTCGAACTGCAAACGGACTGCAAACTGATTGTATGGTATAACCTCAGCTTTACCGGTTCAGCTAGTACGTGCTTCACAAAGGAATATGCCGTATACGTGGGAGCTATTTACGATCGCCGCCCGCCTGCTTGCCATTTGGTGTAACTACCACTCGGCCTGGAATAAGTGGTCATACGTGCCTCCTCTGTACGCCGTCGTAAAGTGTAATGGCTATGTCTAATGGTAAGATGCCTCCATAGGAAAGGGGCCCACTGCCCATTGTGATTTCCTTTTCGGCCGAAACTGGCCTACGTTTTTCGGATATCCGCATGCGAGACCGTTGTTATGAAAAGCGCATTTCTGAGGACTGATTATTTTCCAAAATTACTACTGTACTACTGTAGACTACCGTTCTGTTGCTGCTCAACTCTTTTGAAATAAAAAGGTTTGCATGCTGACGGTGTCGAATATCATAACTCGGGTGCATCCGATCTATTGGTTTTGTCACATTTATCCGTTACAGCATTTTCTTAGGCCGCCGTTAAACTGCGCGATTATGCAAATAGGCGACTCTGTGACTTTGACTTTGCGATTTAGCGGTGCCGCGGTTCTTCACGCGAAGTTGCGGCACTGCAAGGTCGCAGAATTGCGTGCGAAATTACGACAACGCAAAGTGACTGCGACATACTGTGTCATTAAAATCAGTGAGGAATACATAGAGCTCTGGGGGTCTGGGGGTCCATCACCTGTTAACATGATGAACTCTCCAACGCTATGCTCCATTATTACCGCATTTATACTTCGCCGCGAACGCGCGTTTTTTATGGAACGCAGATGGCACATGATCAACTCTTAAAAATCAGTCGTTTTCTTTTAGTATTTGTTGCATAATTTGACAGGAATAGCAGGAAGAATCATCAGGCAAATATTGGATATAGTGATCGCGTGGATTTCGTAGCGGCATCAGCGTTTACGCGAAACGCACGTTTGTCAAACGACGCGAAACGCATGTTTGTCAAACGCTGCCGCAAAGTATGAATACGACCCTGTAAGGTAACGAAGAGTCATGATATGTTTTGCCCGTTAAATGCTACTTCTTTCCAGGTGTTTGTTGGCCATGGAGTTACGAATGGACTCGTCGCTGTCTCATCTGCGCTAAACCAATCAAATGGAAATATTGATCAGATATACGGAATGTGAGTTTCTTGGAATATTCACAAAAGTATCAGTTTCACTCTATCTTTTTCATTAAGTTGGCGATAGAACATGTATCAGTTTTCGTTTCTTGGGCCTGAACCTTTCATTATTTCCTGCGTAAACGACTTACAGTACCATTCGGGAGACCCTGTCGTGCCGTAGTGGCCTATCAGTTATTTGCTTTTGTATATGTACAGAACATCATTGCAACAATTTTCCTTCATAGGCGCAATTTTTTGCCCTATAATGGTGCTATTTCGCCTCCCATTCTCTACTTGTGCAATATCTGACTGATTTTTTTTCTGCTGCTTGAGTTCTTCATTCTGATATTTTTCCATTTTCAGCAATGAAGAACTCCTAGGCGCATTCGTAAAGCGATGCCAATAGCCATATTTTTTGATCTACAAAAATTGAATAAGTGTTATTGAGATTTATATTCACATTTGAAAAAATAACACATGTTGCATAACATTCGTTACTTGATAAATAGTAATAGACTGACCCTTATATTCAAAATTCGATGGAGTGTTTGACATGTAAATACTATCAGTACTGTATTGTATGTCGTATTTGTAAACTTCGTAAACATGAAAATGAAATAGCATAAATCACCTGAAGTTGAGTGATTGGAATGAATTTCTACGTATTTTGAGATGATGAGTTGCACCGCCCAGAGATCCTAAAAAGGAAGTGCCACTGAGAAGTGTTAGGGCGGTATTCGGACCTGATTGAGTACTGGTGAAATGTAGCAAAGAAGAGCACGAGTCGACGAGCACATTGAGAAGGGAAGCTAGTCATAGCGCAAAAAATAAGGTTCCTATTATGGATGTGGCACCCTGTCATAGCCTCCTCGCAGGAGTGTCGCGTATGCATGCCGTTCCGGGTGGAGTCAAGATGAGGGGAGGCATTGTGAATCCCTATCCTTAAGAGCACTGGGAGAGGTGGTGTGGTCTATTGTCTAATTTAAAAGTTGGGATGGTGAGTAGTGCCGTAGTGGAGAAAGAACGAATTGAAGCGGTCAAAAACCCGAGAAATGTGGTTCTTTTTCACAACCCATCCTCATAGAGAATGAGTTGCTTTTGAATCACCGAGGGGGGTGGGCAATGGCAGAGCCAAGCTGTGGCCGTTGCCCCGCCCAACACAGTCACCCTGCACTTTGCTCTACGGAGCACCAGTGCAGGTCCGTGAAAGGAGAATAATGACCCATAATCCATAACTACCTCTTTCCGGGCTATTTGAGGGTGTCCATGTACCCTTGACATTTTCGTCATTCCCTTCTTTCTTCGTTAATCTGCTGACCTTCAAGCGAGGGAGCGGTGGTGGGCACTGGGCTGATCCTTGGTGTTTTTGCACTCAGAGTGGTTGGTTCACCGTCCGCTAGTTCTTTTCCCCCGCCAGGAGTCCGTATCGAATGTGTGTCCTTTCCCAGAATGTGCATGTCACGTCCTCACAGTGCGCATTGTGGATAAGTATAAACACCGAGTTGCAAGGTCCGAATATGGCCCTGTTGTTGGTAACTGAGTACTTCACTCGGATAATGTTAAAGCTCTTAAGGAACCCAGAGGGTAAACGGAAAAAGAATGTTTTGGAAGCGTTTGAATATAGTACAACAAAACAACTACCAGCATAGAACTATGTGAGAGAATATGAATCAATTCCGTCTCTGAGTGAGGTTGGAATGAATTTGGTCATTAGATGAATATTAGGAAAAAAGTAATGTATATACAACCCTCTTAAGAGGCGATCTGAATAGATCTGATCGCGATCGCTTGGGACAGTAAAAAATAAGAAGAACAGAGGAGTAAGCAGCATGAATAGCAGTAGTAGAACTGCACCCGACAAGTGCTTGGAATATAATGCCAAGGAATCGGAGAATTACGGTGCATTATTCCCCTGAGACGGGTATTTGTAGAGTTTTGGACAAGGTGACGGTAGACCAGTAAGCAGAAAACCCACTTCAGCACCTCTTTCTGCGCCATGCACATGAATGCATACATTTTCTCGTTGCATTTAGTGGCAGAATTAGAGCAGCCTAGTCAAGGAAATGGACAGGAGCTGTCGTGCTGCTGTTCAACAATCACGAACCGTGCACAGGTATTACGAGGGAAAGACTTGAACCCTTCAGAGGATATTTGTTCGCTGCTGTCACCGGCGTTCGTTTTCAAACTTTCCTCCTCGTGGAGTGAAGGACGTGGTCCGTTGTACGCTCCTGAAATTCAGGAGTAACTATGCAGTTCTTACTGTTATTTTGTTGGGAAAAGTTCTTTGATTATACTTCAATATTTTGCTGTCCCCAAATCTTATGATTATCTGGATGTTTAACAACAATTGAGACTCCAAAATATGTCTTTGATTATACTAATGAATTAAGGGAAGTGGTAATGAGGTGATGAGCGTAATCAGAATTGGGAAAATGTGTTCTAAGTAAATGTGCGGGTTAGTTTCAAAGAGATGGAGCTGTTTTGAAGTTTGTTCTTGAAGACTTGATGCGTCGTGCTGTGTCGCTACGCGGCCGGTGCTAGCGTTGGAGTAGTCGTGGAAGATGCTCACTGCTTAGCTTTTCTTGAGGCCGCGTTTATAGTTGCCGTCGGCAGGGAGTGGCTGCGTTAACAAGCAGCGGGGCGAGTGGCGCTGTATAGGTGCAGAGACGACGCAGGCAACGAGACAGGGTGATACAGAAGACGCAGAGACACAACCATTGCTCCTCTTACAAGGGAAGGACCCCAGGTCGAAGTGGCCATTCGGAATGAGATCCATATGGTCCGATCTCTTTTCGGACGCTGATCTCGAATCTGCATTCCGAATTTGCAAAACGATTCTCTGAGCGGAGTTATGGAGGTTTTTTTGAATGAACGGTTCATCAGCATGGCCGTTGCTATGTAGCCAACGGCCTCAGCGGCTCAGTGGTAGTGCTCCGGATCTGCGGGAGAGGGACCGAGGGTTTGCTCCCCGCCAGTGCGGGTTTTTTTGCATTTTGTGTTTCATTGTCAGTAAGTGCTTTTATTCCACTTCTGGATGTTTCCTTGGACTGGTGCTTATCACACCCATCAATTACTCTGCCACTTTATTTATAACTGCTAACATTACTCACAAGGGAAGGATACCAAGTCGAAGAGAATCCCGTACCACACGTATTAGGCGTTTTTGCGTGAAGAGATTATGATATTCGTGCACAGGGGGTCGAATTACCCCTCTGTGCAAATTTTCAGCCAAATCCAGTTTTTGGTCCAACTTCGGAAAATTGGGGGTGCCCAGGTTATAAAGTGGTAGTTTTTGAATTTTCTTCTACAGAAAACCCTGCAACCTGAACAAGATAGCCCACACATACCTTTTACACTTGCCCATCGCACTAAATGTACGAAACAAGCGTCAATTAGGAGCATTTCCTAAACAAGGGTCAACGACTTCTCCTTTGTTCAATGGGCTGCCACCCTATAGCCCGTAAATTTTTCCGAAATTTGGTCAAATTCTCAAATCGGCTAAAAACTTGTCTTCTGGGGTAATTTGACTCCCTGAACACGAAAATCTCCCTGGTTTTGCGCAAGAAGGTCTGGCTCGCGTGCTATGGGCTTCCAAACCTACCACAATAGTATTGTTTTTTCAAAAAACCTCCATAACTCCGCTCAGAGAATCGTTTTGCAAATTTCGAATACAGATTTGAGATCAGCGTCCGAAAATACGTCGGATCATATGTATCCTATTCCGAATGGCCACTTCGACCTGTGGTCCTTCCCTTGTTAGTGTAGACGATTTTTCTTTTGCGACGGCAGGATACACGTTCGTATTTGCCGCTTTGTCTTATTAGCAATCTGAAGACCCAGTCACAGCTTGTACCAAACTGAATAATCTACAAAAAATATTTGTACTTGTTGGTTAGGCCAATAAAATTGCTCCTGAGGAGAATCGCCGAATTTGCGAATGGGATCACGTATCGATTGGTATACTAATCACTGAGCAATTTCGGGAAGCGAACTTCAGGGCAGCGAACTGTATACACACAGATTATTTCTTACAACAATCCCCATCTTTTCTATTCCAATTCCCGTATTCTTATTTTTTTTTTTGTCTCATTGTCAGTTTATTCCATCAACGTGCCCATACCCCTCCCTGCCAGTGGTCGGTTTCCATGTTGTTTATGTGGATAGGTGGAGCTTATGTGTGTTTGGTCTCTTCGAGATTTCACTGATTTGGACAGTTTCATGATTTTGAAATTTCGGCAAGAATTTCGTAATTCTCACCGATGTGACGTTGCAAGTCCTAGGGTGTTGATCTGCTCCGACAACTCAACAGGTTGTGATAATATAGATGCACCGTTGGTGAGCTCCTCCAGATGACTAGAATAGCTTTCTGAAATATCTGGGTTTTTGTTGAAATATCCCAAACAGCCTCTTCAACTGGTTAACAAATAAACTCACCGACACTGATACAAGCCCGGCGACGAGTACCTGATACTGATACGATCCGTTTTGGATCGACCCCTGCGCCACAATACACGGCGACATCCTTAAAATAGATGTTTTTCTTCAGCTTTCAGATATGATGTAGAATTTCAGATTAGTGGCTGAATAGCTTAAGCTGATCAAAGCATCTACCGTAACTCGCGCTAATCTGATTGCTTTCAGTGATGAGCGTCGTTTAGTACCACTTTGATACGTGGCAAAAATGAATCATAACTCTTCACTAGCTTTACCTTACACAAAAATCATCAAAAGTTGGCTATTTATTGACCAGATTAAGAAAGCACCATTCCCAAAGGGTGTAGGCGCCACGATTTTTGGTCTTATCTAGGTCGACAACAAATGCTAAAAACCTTCCCAAAACCAGCAAAGCGATGCCTTCATTTTGTCCCTGTTTTTGGGGGCTCCACGTAATAACTGACCGACGTGCGCATGCGGCGCGTGTTAACTGACGTCACAGCCAGCGGCGCGATGATGTACGATGGCCTATGTTGCTACCTGTGCGCTCCAACGAGGGAGTCCTCACTGGCACGTTGCTGTTACACTAAGGGCGAGTACACAGTGCTGTGGCAACCCTTTTATGTGATAGCTGCGAGTGATGGTCCCTCCGGGGGTGCCGAGCCTGCCCAGCCGTATGGATGCGCCAGAGCTTTGGAATTTGAAAGCTCCAGGAACCTGCATGTTCATCCGTCTGGTGCATAACCATGCGCTTAGAAACGGACTAGCCATCTCAGACGTTGGTGAAATGACAGCTAGGTTACCCTCATCAAAGCATAATGCTAGCACATCACCGTTCACCGTTGCGTTGTGCGAAGGCTGAAGGCTGTGACGGGTGAGGGTCGATTAGTCGAATTTCGCTCGCGGCGCCGTCAGAGTAGTTTGCAATTCCGTTAAAGACGCAATGGACTGGTAAGGGAGGGACCTTGAAAGATTGCAGGTTAAAAGATTCGGAAGTTCGCCTATCTCTAAAGGTCCCTTACGATACCAGCCCATTGCGTCCAGAGCGGAATTCCAAACGACTCGTACTAACGGCACCGCGAGTGCGACGACGCGATGCGAAAATTTGACCAATCGACTCTCACCCGCTGTGAAGTTACCAGCACACACATACGCGCGCCGGTGAGATTCTTCCTCCCTCCAATAGTGGGCATTAGACTGGTTTGCCATAACGTGCCACCATCGATCAAGGATGGAGGCGATATGGTGACAAGTCGCGTACGTTCCACTTGCAAGGTCCACAAATTAAATCGGGGTTAGTGCCACACCAAGCCCTCTTGGCCTGTCATTC
Organism: Trichostrongylus colubriformis; assembly: GCA_963978905.1. Taxonomy (NCBI): domain Eukaryota; kingdom Metazoa; phylum Nematoda; class Chromadorea; order Rhabditida; family Trichostrongylidae; genus Trichostrongylus; species Trichostrongylus colubriformis. The sequence goes on along the minus strand of OZ022259.1, from coordinate 17,509,962 downwards.
CCTCATCCTCGGCGAGTAAATACCCATTGTCTGAAAGAATGGAACATGGACTTCTATATCGGACTCTGCAAGCCACTATAAAGGTCACTGCATTGAAATGTTGCTACAATTCCGTATGGAAGTAGAATGAAAGTATGCGAGATCCCAGAAGATGGAGCAACGGTTCTTATCCTTTTGTCAAGCATGGCGGTGCTGCTGTCTCAAAGTACTGACATCACACCTGACTATTTCACAGTCAACCGTCTATAATTGTGAGCGCATTGGACCACTGGATCGTTTTCGAAGCCTTACGTCTTTTTCGGTAAGCGACAGGACACTTGAAATGGGTGACTGCGCCCTTTAGTGAGCATCAAATTCACAATAGGATCAGGACGGCACTTGTCGCGCTTGTTTACGGAAATCACGTGTGGCGGTGACCCAATCCGAGGGTCCTATGATACACCCCCGTCTATTCTCGCGATAAGACATCACCCAAACCCCCCGCATCGCCAACATGTGCAACACGTTATTCTTTACGTTATGCATATTTCCCCAATGTGTATAACCAGAATGATCATGCTAACAATAAGTGCCTTCAGTAGCGGCCTCGATGGCCGTTAGCCTATGTGTTGGCCTTTTCATAGCTTTTCCTGGTGATGGCATCTGCACAGATCCGAGTGAGCGTACTGTATCAAATTACCTAATTGGGTATGAAGTAACTGCTCAGTTTCCGTACGATTACCTAAACTAGTGGAAAAATGAACATTCCATACCTTGCTGCTTCCGTATGCTGCATGTATCCTGATTCCCATATCGATTATATGCTTGAGATGCAGTGATTTCTGCTTCAATGGATCCGTCGAGAAGGATGGATTGAAGAGCAAAAGACCATGTGGAAAGCAATGTTGAGCTAACCATGCCGACACCACTCGTTGTTGCATGTCTGGGCGCGCAGTGAGATATAGTATTACTTGACCCTGAAAACTATAACGATTTGTGAAACGGGGGGATAGTGCCACATGACTCGTAACCCGATGGAAGCTAGTGACGGAGATTACGCAGGTGGCATGTGACGCCGCTCCCACTAGCATGATCCGAGGTCAAATCCCGCAATATGCGCCGTGCAGTCCAAGTACAGTCCCTATCAGAGCGGCAAGCAGGGCGTGGTCTACGGACTCGGGCAGGATGGGTATGTACACTTCGAATTTTCGAGCGGCCGCCCGCGGCGAGAGGCGCGAAAGTTCGACATAACTGCGAATTAGCGAGTCTTTTGTAGCTTTATCTGTTGAAAACAGCAACAACAACAACATGAGCGACTTTCAGAGGCTTCCAACCTGCAGTCTTTGAAGATCCTTCACGGTACCAGCCCACTGCGTCCTGAGCGGAATTGCAATCGACTTCGGCAAGTCGTGCTGATGGCGCCGCGAATGCGACGCAAGCGAAAATTCGACATAAGTGTACGTACCCGGGTAGGAGTGATAGCAGGCTGAGGAGACGAGAGTACGTTCGATACACTCTCACCCAAGTCCGTAGGCCCACCCTGCCTAGCGCTGTAATATGGACTGTAAGCCCTCTATCCTCTGAAGTCGGCGAGCTAATTGGTGCCAGACGCGCCAAGGAAGATAAAATACCAATTTTCACATCGGGCTTGTGAATGAGCGTTAGGACCTTCCGGTTGAGTCAGGTCACGCGAGCAAGAGGCGGTTGCGCTCCTAGGCCCGTCCGTCACACTTCGCGATTTTGCGCTTTTGTGATTCTGCGATTGCGCAATTTTGCAATTTTGCGGTGTCGCGGCTCAGCACGCGACGTTACGGTATTGCAAGATCTCAAGCTCGCAGAATCACGCGCGAAAGTGCGACACCGTGAAATCGCAAAGTCGCGAAGTATGACAGGAGGCTTAGAGCGCGGTCAGTTCACAGCGGGACCAGTGAGGCATTTGTCGTAAGCGACACCGCAATTGCACGGAACGCCTACTGGAGTGTCCTGACGTCCATTCTTGATTGGTCTGGGTAGTTCATTGTATTTTCTGAATCTTAGTCAATTGCCAATATGATTTTTAAGAAAGACAGGAATTCTGGCGCATCCCAGAAGGAACAAGGATGAGAGAACGAGACCACATGCCATTTCAAAACCTGCGTTAAATATCTCCAAGTAACCAACCATGAGTACTAACCCTCCTTACTACTCTGTTTGCTCATGATCAAGAAATTATAAATGAAGTTTGGTAAGTAGGGCAAAATCAAAAAAATGTGTCATTGTTGTTTTACCTGCTCAAACCAATAGCGAACCACGTCGACAGCACCCGGACGAACCCGTGGATCTTTCCCGGTTACAGAAACCGAAGCAGTGAGCGATCCATCGACGGAAAACACCACACATTGTGTTGTTAGTGGCACGACCGCGACGAACGAATCCAAGTATGAACGATCTCCATGCACCACCATCTGTAAAACTCTTTGCCATTTCATTGACTAAAATATTTCAAGTACTTTCCATGCTGTGTGAAATGCAAGCTGATGGGCGGGGTTTGGGCGATCATCTACAAATCAGAACACAGGTGGTGCACCTTCAGTGTAGTCTCATTAGTAGATGTAACAAAATTCGCTGACCACTTTGCAGTGACTACTACTTTTTAAGGCACATTACACGTATGTGCAAGTAGAGGTGGAGTTTGGCTGTTTTCAGCTGCACAGCAATAGTAGCGTGTCGCCTCGGCCCTTTGCTACCCAGTGGGCGTGGCAAGAACGCCACAGCGCTCTCCCACCAATGACGATTCAGCTCGATCCTTCTCTTCTCGATAAGAGCAAAATGTGCATTTGCAATACTTTAACATAGCTAACCTTGAGTGAATGAATTCCGCATGGAAGAGACATCCCCAGTGAGATCATCAAACGGCCATGAGAATCCACCTCATAGACTCCAACTTCATACCAGTCTCCCCTAAAAGAGGGATCAGAAGAAATTGACAGCTTGTAGAAACAAAGAAATTCTTCTCCGTAGATAGAAGATTCCAGATCGTACCTTTGTGGACAAAGAAACACGGACACTTGTTCCCTCGTCAAAGCCACGAGGTCCATGGGACCATAACAAAACTTGGCCACTACATTCACTTCACTGCCGGCTACCACTAAGACGTCGTTGGCTCGATGATTCGGTGATAGGTTGGAAACCTACGTTTCGGTAATTTTAGTGGGTCGATAGTAATGTCCTCTTGATGATAATCACAAAATAGGCATTTGGGCGGGTATCTCCGATAAACAAACCTTAAATCTAGTCCGTTTCCTCTTCCACTGCAATGGAGGTAACTCTATCTTAAGTGGGAGGTGGTTCAGACTAGCAGAGAGCGTGGTAGCAATCGATTCTTCACTTCTGACGAATTGCCGTAGTATAAACGCCGCGGTGTCCAGTGATTCCCAGTAGGATGCGTGCAAAATATTCGGTAAAGCTGATGAAGGAAGAGCAACCATTGCTGAAAACATCGTGAAAATATAATATTACAGAGAGAGTGGAAATTCTACTATTGTAGATGCTTTAAAGTTCGAAGGGGAGAGTTTATAGTGGAATGGAAGTTGATCGTTTTTGTAGGGATGCGTCACGTATGTGCATCTTCAGTCAAACAGGAATGAGAGGAGCTACTGAGCCTTTAAAGGAAGCGTCCACGGAAAAATGAGTTTTTGTGTTACCCATATGTTTATGTTGTATTTGCCTAATGTGGGCCTCATGCAAAATTTCACGCGAAAAAATGTGAATCTGGCTGAGATACAGCACCACAAAGTATACGTTCGTGTGGGCGGGGCCTCCGAGTAAAAGCCCCCTCCCGTTGTCCGCCGTGGTCGGAGACGCAAGTCCCACTCATCGTTTCAAACGGCGGCGGACGACGGGACGAGGCTTTTACTCGAAGGCCCCGCCCACCCGGACGTACTTTGTGGTGCTAAGCCTTAGCCAAGTTCCCACATTAGCCAAATACAACATAAACATATGGGTAACACAAAAACTCATTTTTCCGTGGACGATTCCTCAGGCTCCATGCTCATGAGTCACACTGACTTATTGAAAATTCGCATAGTCACTAATTTTGAAACTAGACTTTGATTAAATATCCTTATTTTTGATTAATACCCAATATTCCATCGTTCTGGAAACCCCTGAGAGATGAACTGCAATGATGCTGTGAGGAATAGCTTTGACTCTTCCGTCAGCAGAAAACACTTGTAAGGTGATGGATGACTGGATGCATACCTGTAGGGCAATAGAGAACATGATCCATGCGTTTGTTACCCCATAAAGGTGTCAGATCAACCGATGAGTCGAAGTATATCGGGCGACCATCTCCCATAGGATACCGCTGATATCTGTAAAAGCAAATTTAAACGAATCGTCCACTGAAATTCCATGATCCTGATTCTTTCTAAAATCACTCTACTATATTCTGTACATGAACAGAAACTGTGAAAGAACCAAGAAATTTCCTTTATTCCAAGGAGGAAATCAATACTGGAAAGAGAGCAAATCGTTTGAATTCCCGCCACAACATCTGAGCAGCCGTCAGGAGTCAAAGCGTAGTTCAAATTTTTGCGCCCGAATTTGATTTGTTTCTCAATTTGCGTTCCTAACGCCTTTTACTCCTCAGCTTCAAACCCACTCGGACGCTCCACTTCATCGGCCGTCAATTTATAATTTTGTGGGAATGTTTACCTTGTTTTTGGGATTCTCGAAAAGTACTGACCTCGGAACGTTAGCAGGTTGAATCAAACTGAGATGTGGATTCAGAACTGGTTCCAACCGAGCACCACATGGATCGAGTGGGTAGTAGAGATTGAATACTTGGCACAAGTCCAACGGATCGATGTCTACAAGAATATTTCAATTACACGAAGCCACCGTATTTTGGACGAATTATTACCGTATCCAAGCAATTTTCGTTGTGTAAGCACTAAGCCAAGTGGGCATCCCAAAAGAAATGCCGTGGACGGTTGAAAGACGATGCGAGTTTGAACCTTAACAACAAGTCTTCCATTAACCACACCTCAGTGATTTTTCACTTTCGACACAACATCACTGAAATTTAGAATAATTTTGTTCTTAAGCCCACCAAAACACTATCGATCGACGCAGAGCCAAGTGATGGCTTCTTCCTCGATGCGGCGTGAGGAAGAAGTGCCGGGCTGGATCGAGCACCTCCCGTGGACTTGATTGACGGTGACTTCTGGATGACTGGCTCGCAGTGCAATGTCGAGTGCGTATGATTGGTTATCTATAAATTCGGATGCTCCTCAATGAAATCTGGTGATCGTTGGAATTTAAAAAAACGATCCACTTACGCCGTCGATTTCTCCAATGCTTGGCCTAGACGTGCAGTTTGTGACACGTGTTCTCACATCGTACTTGGTCAATGCTTCATAGAGCAGTAGTCCTCCCAAAGTGTCACCGACCACAAAAACCTTAAGATTCAGTGAATTCGATTGGAATCGTTATGCTCACCAGATTCCTGAATTTCTGTTCCTGAGATTATTATTGTAGTTACTGAAAAGTAATTACTTGTAGTTCACCGCCCCTCCTAGCTACTTGCTGATGCTCCTAGAATGAATCGCAAAATTTTCAAGTTCGGATTCACGTATCGATTTCGCACAACCGAGAGCAAAAGCTTATAGGTTGAAAAAAGCTGTGGTGTTCTGGTTTTGCAGTAAATAAGCACGCTACCTAGTATTCTAGACATTTCGAGTTCGAGCTTTGTTTGAGGCGGAAGGTTTATAAATCAGTATCGTCACTCTGATTCTGTGAACTCTGTGAACTCTTGATTCACGTCTCCAATAGTGAATAAATCTCGAATAGCTCTCATTCATGAAGCTCTTCTTTGACAAGCACGTTCAAAATGAAATTCCACACTTGCTGGCAGGTGGACGCCATCTTGGTCGTCATTGGTAAGAGGATGTTTGAGGCGTTTAGGCCACACCCCTTGAAGCAAGGGGGCGTGGCCTAAACGCATCAGCACCGCTTCGCTAATGAGGTCAAGCCCGTTGAAGCGGGGGGTGTGGCCAGAACGCGTCAGCACCGTTATACTAATGAGGACCAAGTAATATTAAGGACACCTGGACAGTCAATTTTTGCCTGCGGACTCGCTTACACATAGATCGGCTGTTGCACTCACGATATCTTGCCAAGGCCTCGAATGTGAATTCATTGAATATTTTCTACCATAAACGCATTTTTCATAGTTCATCGCTTCTTCTCCCTTTCATTGCTTCACTTGTTTGTTTACATTTGTTGTTTTATTTGTTTAACATCATCATGAACGAAACTAATTCCGCCTTCTCTGTTTGCCGGCGTGAAACTCGGCCACTGAAGCGTGCAGTTCGCGATGGATCGCCTAGCGTTAGGATCGCAATAACACTGCGAAGGCACGTTTTTGGGCGCGAGTTTCGCTACACATCATGCTATTGTGGGGACTGCAAGAAAATCACCTCGCCACTGAACTGCGGCTGCGTCTCAATGAACTCATTATAAGCTTCATTTGCCCGTCGAATTGTCCCCTCGATGGCCTGAAAAAGGAAGTAGGGGTGTAACCAAATGGAACCTCGAGCATGAGAAATCTTGAAATGTGCCTGACATCGTGATAAAGACTCTGTGCACTCGATATTATCAATGCCATTGATGGATGAAGGGCGCCAAACGAGGATGAGATCGATGAGAGTCGTTGGACGACAGGATCCAGTTCGGACCCACATGATACCATCAAAACATTGACTCGCCCTTTTAGTTGAGGGTAATGACGTTGAACGAGCGAGTCGATGGTTGACCTGAACAAAATTTTTGTAGGAAAGTGACTTGGATGGATGTGGGACAACGGTCGATAATGCGAAGTAGCCCTTTGAGGTCCGTGAGTGGAATCCCCGGGCGACCTCACCCCATTTCCCTTGTTCGTTCTGGTGACAGACGTGTTTGCACGCGTCCCATTATTGAGGTATTGACCAAATCCACGCGGATCTGTGACATGTGGCGATGCTATGCATTGTATGTCTTCGCCGCATGATGAGCTTAATTCCTGGATTTCCGTGAGGTCCTGCGACGTTGCTCTGAGTTCACTTTTCACTGGAAAGCATAACAAATGCTGTCTTGGACCTCTAGCGCTCATTTTTAAGAACTTTTCCCTTCTTTGAACACGGTTGATTTCACAGGGCCTGCGGGAATACCAATGCCCACCGGGTACACCTTTATTCGTGAAGCAATCGGAGAATAGTAGTGCAAATAACATTTTTCAAGCGACCAGAGGTAGCATTATAACAGAGGCTGCTCAGGCAACGTTCATACTCTATGGTGCTGGTGGCAAGGCGTGTCTGCGTGTTTCTGTATCTCCGCCTATGGCATTCTGACGCAACGCCTAAGTGGTCTCTGCACCTCTTTCGTGTCACTCTGCCTCGCTGCCTGTGAAACCAGCCACGCCCTGCCAGCAGTGAGTATGAACGCGGCCATTTGCGTCGTTCTTTCCACTTTTCACCATTTCAAAACGCGTTTTATCGTGCTGTTGATTAAGGCACTTGAGTACAGAAAACTCCAGCTGGCGGCACAGGACAGATGGCCACACTCACCAGTCCGTAGCGCCTGTATTTTTCTATTAGGTTGAACAACAATTTCTGTTACACTTTTGTGGAAAACTGTGGAAACTTCTGGAATATTTGGTGGTGGGGGGGGGGGTATATGAAGCGACTGAAAAGGGCTATTGATTAACACATTCATATTCTCTATGGCTTCAACTAGCAGTGAATCTACGACAATTTCGCGAGAGGGGCGGAATTCACGAACACCGCCCCGGTTCCTCAGCATGCAAGTCCACTAACCGAATCAACCAGTCGATGGACCCAGGTACTGTCTCTCATATGGCGGCAGCCTGATGGCTCGATCGGCTCAAATTGAATTGGAAAAAAATTCGGAAAATAGCACAGAGAAAAAACTCTTTTTTTTTAATTTTCAAAAAATAGGGAACTGTTACCATCCAACACGACAGCCACTGCCGATCTCTACTGCAGGCAATTGGACACCGGAGCGGCAAAACTTACCGGAAAAACGACCCGAGTCTTCTTTCTCTACGACAACGCTCGCCCACATGTGGAAAAGTTGAGGTGTCAAAAGATCCAGGACCTTGGTTGGACAAAGCTCCCCCGCCCACCGTAATTTCCGGGCATGGCCCCAAGTGACTACCACCGGGTGTAGGTTGGGACACACGAATCTAGGCCGTGACCCTGTAATAGCCTGTGGCCTTTGACCTAAGCCTTAAATAATTCAGACAATTTGTTCATGTAAATCGTGTCCTCCTTGCAAGTCTGTTCCGTTGTATAGTCAAATTGACTGAACTATTCATGTCACAGGGCAAAGGCCACAGGCTGTCACAGGGTCACGGCCTAGATTCGTGTGTCCCAACCGTCACCCGACTACCACCTATTCCGATCTCTGACCCACTTCCTCGACGGACGACAGTTCACAGATGACGATGATCTCAAATCGACCTCCAAACTTTCTTCGACCAGAAATTCCCAGACTTCTATAAGCCAGGCATCTATTATCTCCCTATTCGCTGGCAAAATATTGGTGATCATAATGGTACATATTTTGTTGACTGAAGTTAGACACAAATAAAGAAAAATAAATTTGAAATTTTTCGTCATAGTGTAACAGAAATTATGGTTCGACCTAATAGTACCACTGCGCAATTTTAAACTCCGGCTTACCTGAAGGTATTTGTGTCGTTTGTCTTTGCGTCTACCGGATTTTCTGGACAGAACTCTCCATGGAACACCATGATCAGCAAAGCTGCGCTATTTGGTCGTGGCGTTAAAGGAGGCGAGTCTGCAAGATTCTCTATGAGCAGCGATAGTATTGCCTCACTTAGTATGTAATCCTGCGGTATGCTTCAGTATGGACTGGGGGGGGGGGGGGCATTAGCACAGTGGTGTCGCTCCCATTTATTGCATAAGCTTCCAAGGGTTATAGTGAAGCTGCCGATTTGCCGAAAATCAGATAAAGTCATTTGTACTACTCAGGGAGTGGCTTGAGGTTCTAGTTTGTACGGAAAATCATCTTTTTGGTTGCCCACTTCCACTTTTCCAGTGGAAACCATTCAAAAGTGATACGGCTCTTTGGTGTTAACGGCTAGAAATATTTCTTACGTTCGTCGACGATCTCCAGTTCAAGTTCCGAGCTCCACCGAATAATGGATGGCTTGTGATTCAATGATGAACCGTCGTTACAGTCGAAGTAGAGGTCGTCAGAAGAGGCATCAGAATCTTCAGTAGCCTCATCATTCCTGAATGAGTTCGAGGATAATCGAAAGCAATGGATAAGCTGATTTTCACAACCACTGGGAAAGATGGTGTGAAGTGAGGCAGTGGAAAAAACCAACGAAATTCACTGTACTAATGATCATAGATCTACTGTAATGCTGAGGTCCTATGCGATTGCCGCGAGAACTGCGGTCTGCTGGACTAAATTTACCGCTTAAACTCACTCTTTTGCCATGACTGCCGAGAGATGTTCGGCTGCTTCGGCTTCCAGTCGTCTGATGTCAGCCATGGTTAAGCCGACCCATTCATCTTGCCATGCCCACGCTTGACGATGAGCTCTGAGCATAGTGTTCCTCAGCGCCAGGTCGTGAATCCATCGCTCTGCCCTTGTCTATAATTGAGAGAACGCTAATTAAGCAAGGTATTTCAAAATATGCTTATTCATAGTAATGTAATATATAATATAAAACAAGTTTATATATGTGTAATTAATTATATGTAAAAAGCATACCATTTTATCTAATGTTAGCCTCTTTTGCCTACACTTTTTTTTGAAATTGACCGAGAATTTCTAGCACTTTTGTTGACCTTTTGAACTCAGGTATATGCTACATAGACTCTTATTGTATTCCACAGCATATCCAAAATTAGTGCATGGTGCACAAGCCCAGCAAACCGAACATGACCTACCCCCTCTCAACCAATCAATCAAAATAACACCCTCCCTCAAACATTCTGCAAAGTCGTACTTCGTGCGGTTGGGAAATTGAGGGCGTGTGCACTTATGTCAAAAAATCGCAAGGCCGCCCACGGCGAGCGGCGCGGCGAGTGCGAGTCGTTTGCAGCTTCATTTGTTGAAACAGCAACAACAACAACGTAGGCGAACTTCTGAAGCATCCAAACTACAATCTTTAAAGATCCTTCAGGGTACAGCCCATTGCAATCGAGCGGAAGTCCAAACGACTCGTACTGATGGCGCCGCGAGTGCGACGCCGCGGAGCGATTTTTTGTCATAAGCGTGTATACCCCGCAATTTGAGAGCCATTTTTGTGAAAACACTCCATTAAATGCTGTTGTTCAAGAAACACTGTGTAGGGGAAGTTGGTGAATTGTTTTATGAACAAAATTCTACAAAAATGATATATTCAAAAATAAGGATAATCTATATAATCTTAGGAAAAGTTTAAAAGTTTGTTCAAAAACCCAACCTGCAACCCCCAGTAACGAAACTCGACACGACACATCTTATAGGCGCACATTATGGGTTTCCCTGGAATAAATTATTTCTGAGTATTAGCTTGGTCATCCTGAAGATGACACTTCGACGAAGCTTCCAAAGATCAAAAGTTGGTGAGATCTTGGACGTTGATTTCTAGCCAGAACGCAGCTGAAGCTATTGGTGGAATTGAAATATGCTTAGGAACAAGCTTAATGAAATTCTAAAAGTCTTGAATCAAAGAGAAAAGGGGAACCAGCATAAAATCTCTCACAAAAAATCCCTATCTAGCTACCAACATCTAGTAAGGAGTGAGTAAATAAACAAGAAAGTGGCTAGGATCTTGCTGGATTTTCGCGGAATCTTCTGGACTTTTAACTAATTCGAGCGAGTCTCAGACGAGTATTGCGCCACTCTTTTCTAAGATACTATGCTAGCTAATTAATCTTCACCAATAGTGGAAACATCACTTCCCATTTTCATTCACAACCCCTCAACTCGGGTGATAATAGCACTTGAAATGCAGAATTACCTGCTCGCACGCACTCTTTCACCCAGTCCTCGTTAAGCGGTCCACGACCAGTTTTTTGACTTCGGTAGAGCTTAGGGTCCTCTTCGACACAATAGTCGTTGGATGAAATTGGATCCTAAATGAGATAATTGAAGTGAATTATTAGTAAAAATAATGAACGCAAATACCTTAACAAAATCCATCACGTCCACAATGCGGTTCTTCAAATCTTGGGCATTCAAATTGAAGGCGTTTTCTTGGGTGCCAGGGTCGTTAAAGTACATCGTCTCTACTTCCAAGCTGAATCGATCCATCATCGGGGTCGAGTACCTGAAGCATGAGGCTTAGAAATCGGTCGTGGACCTACTATGATGGGAGGCTTTACATAAGGGATGGATCCATGAAGATTTATGCAATAAAAAAGAAAAAGGGTTCGTTCTATTAAGACTAAAAGTTCGCGTTGCAGCATGATGAGTGTGAGTTAGAGGTGTCGTATTAAATAGGTCCTGAAATGGTTGCGTCGGATTGAAGGATAGGACACAGCCATCGCTCCACGCGGCGTCCCTAGCTTGCACCGATCGCCTCGCGCGGCTATGCTAGTTTTCTGTCCCACTTTTGTTGTAGCGAATCTTTGACATAACCTCTTTAAAGCTGCGCCTATACGAGTTTCTGCCTTCGAGCAAGAGGCGCTATAAGTAGTCAGATAACTGAAGTAATGGTACTGGTACGCCTCGGAAACACAGCAATGGACACATAATAGAATTCCCTTCATCGTCCTTCCTCCTTTCATAGTTTCGTAAAAAAAATTCTGGGATTTTCCCTTTCTTACACTATTTTTCTACCTTTACTGTAATCTTAATCCTTCACTGCTTTCACCACAACAGTTCATCAGAATTACAAAAACAGGGAGTGGTTGCTTACTCATTACAGTAGGCTGAATGCGTGAAATGTATGTACAATTGCCTTGCCAACCGTTACCGTGTACATTTCCAATGGGATTGGTACAATTTTTTTTGAAATGCACAGAGGTATTGTAGGATGACGTTTAATTCGAATATTTTCGGTTCCTTTCAAAGCTATTTCTAATGATATTTTAACTAACTTAATGATATTTTTGAGGAGTTATTCGCTCATTTACAGGGCCGCTAATTATTGTCTGGTCAATGCAAAAAGTGATTGCGATCCTCCAAGGCCCTTCGGCTACCCTCGGAATTTTTTGATTTTCCTTGTTGAACGAGCTCATGAAGGTGTTCGGAAAGAACTACACAAAAGAGTTTGAAAATAGCAGAAGGCTCTATAGCCTCATTAATTGTGCCCAGGCCACAAAAAGGGTATCACCTCTTCACTAATGAACCGATCTACCGTAGCGCTTAAAGTCTCCGGCCAAACACTTTTTTGTCGTACTTTTTTTCTACTTGACCAAATTTGACAAAATTTCAATATGTGGTGCCCGAAACTATTGTCAACATTTCCTTCTACTTGAGCGCCGCTTGACTCTTTTCATGGTTTTTACAAGAATTTACTACAAAACCACTGGAGAAAAGGAGAAGGCTTACTCAAGAAAAACGGCTTTCTTTGCAAAAAAATAAAACTAGCAAGCCTCAGAAAGCATCAATATTCTCTAGAGAAACCATGACTTTTGATGACAGGGGCACAGCGGGACAGCATAGGGATGGCACCCCAAAAACAAAAAACAGCATTTACACACACGTAACTTACTCCGTTTATGGCCAAAATAGTATATTTAGTATGTAGTGTCTCCAAGTACAACATACTTAATTTCTCTTAGATCGGTCCAGTCGCAAAAAAGTTACAAGTGAAAAACCCAAGTGAAAGATAATCTGGCCGAAGACTTTTGAGCGCTACTGTATCTCCATTGGCATACCCTCTTATCGCTCTGATTCGCTAAAAAGAAATTTTGTGACGTATTTTTGTATAAATTCCACCCATTGAATTTCAGAGAACTGTGTGGTAAGTTCAGATTTTGTGCACATCATTCCCCTGAATTCAGTGTTACCTAAGTTTCACTTGTCTATGCCCCCTTTTAAACAACCCAAAACGAGGATCAAATCAGTTGTACTCTTGGAAGCCTACATAGCCTTTTCTCGAATCCCTATACTTCGTCGATGTTCCTTGCTCTTTTGAAGGGCAGCACTTTTTCGCAGTTAATGCCAGCCCTTCTCTAGAAATCTGTCACTTTCGGCTGCGACAAGTTGCCGCTATTTGTTATGAGTATCTAAGCAACGTTGGTAACATTCCTGCAGCTGCAGCAAATCTTCGTGTTTAGCGGCTTCCGTGTGTAGGCTTTCTGAATACTTTTTGTGGTGACAAGGAAATTTGACATTGAGGCAGTAATACCTTACACTTTCCTCATCAGTTCTGGTGACAGTATATATTTTCTACATTTAAATAATTTGAATACCTCAGTAAGCGCCAGAACTTCTACAAACGTGGCGTGTACATTGGCTATTTCGGGAATATGGGATGAAATGCTAGGGCTTCACTGCACACGAGAGTGAGATTGTTGTCAAGTCATTTTTAGCTTGCCCCCATCTCTCCGGAAAGAAGTTTCTAGAACAGAAGGTCCTACTATCGACTATGTGACCACTAAGTGGCCCCTGTGGGAAGCTTCTTTGTGAACATTTGCGATGTGAAAACCACTAGTCGAATGGTGACGCATGCTTAATCGACAGACTTGTCTTTTTTCCGTCGACCCAAGAGACACCAACAAAGTGCGATTATGCAGATCTCAAAGACGATCGCAGAATTCCCTACACCATAGCGATATTTCACTGAGAAGCTTTTTCCAGCTTTTCAACTCTCGCCGTGTCCACCCCCTGGGATTTAGCCCTGAAAAATGAAACGACAGAAAAGGCCTGGCTCAGTGAAGAATAGTTCGATAGTTTCCGTTCGAATCGAGGAACTTTGAAATAAGTTCCCCAGCAGACACTATCCATGCAAATATAGCTATCCCCTTCCACCAAATTCCATAAGTGCAGAGTAAATTGGCTCGTTTTCGGAAGCCTCTCTATTCCCTGGTGGTCTAACGTTATAATGCAGCCCTGCGGAGCTTCGCGCCGTAAACACCATCAAATCGTCGAAATGGGCAGGAAAGAGGTTTCGAAGAGGAGTTTGTTCAAATAATCACAATTCCTCTGATGAATAGTGAGCCTACTTCGGGTGGCGTAGCGACCCAGTTTGTGTGTTCTGACCAACAACCTCCATAAAAGGATAAATAGTCTTTTTTAGAAATTGAATGCAAAAAATACGACGGAATGATTACTTTACATAACAACGGCGATTAGGGAATTATGGGGTTTCCTTAAGCCGCGTTCATATCCAGCACCGGGAGGGCGCGGCTGCGTTCACAGACAGCGAGGCAGAATGGCACGGAGGAGGTGCAAAGATGATGAAGACAACGAGGCAGGGTGGCATCGGCGGAGACGCACGCTCTGGCGGCGGCACCGCATAGTATGGCCTTATGGTCAGGAAACCGCACCCCATGCGCGCGCGACGTTTTCGCCACGCCCAAATGCTGTGTTATTCTACGCCTCCTATCACCAATAATGACTCAAATTTTAAAAAATAAAAGTGCGGTAACTACAGATTAGTCTTTCTATAATGAAAGAGCTACAAAAAAGTCGTAGCGAACTGTAAATTGCAGAAGCTCTTCAGTGGTGATCAGCCAGTTTAAAAAGAGGAAAAAGGGCCGCTGAAATTTTTCCTATCTTCCATTCCACTATTGATGGTTGGCAGTGATAGCAAAGCTTTGAGTTCAAGGCGATGAGATTATTGATAGCGCTTTGTAAGATCTTGGGAGTCTTTGAAGTCTCACTGATTCGTTCAAAGGATAGATATAATTGATCTCGCTCTACGCCTTTTTAAACTCCTGGTCTCCCCCGCCATCCCTTAATACCCATTTCTTCGGAAGTTAGCGACTTTGTAAGTGTCCTTAGCTTTGTGGGAGTCTAAAATCCCTTGGTTCCGCTTTATCGAACAATCTGAAAAGCCTCAACATGGCCAAATGGGCACACCATTGTGCCGTCGCAGAGCGTTTTCCGACGAATTCATCGGTCATTGTTTGCCAGTTCCGCCGCCACAAAAACGAAGGTGGCCTTTTGCATTTTATGCAGCTATTCAATATTGTGCGTATGATAATAGGAGCTCAAATGAGCTCTCCACCCACAATGCACTCTCCAATCCATTCTTTTCAAGAAGGTTGCTCTGCCAATCAAACACATTTTCTAGAAAAGCACTCTGGAATAGCGCACATAAGTAGTGGAAATGGGCCTATCAAGAAGGGAGAATATTCTTGGTATCTGCGACTAAAAGCAGCTTTCTTGAAAAGTGATCACGACGATAACGAGCCAAAGAGAGATATATCCTTGTTTGTGCTGTTCTGAAACATGCTCGTGGATCTTTAAGGCCGCTTCCATACTTTGCGCACCGACGCCGTCACGCGCGTGCCTGCGTCACGCGCGTGACGGCGTCGGTGCGCAAAGTATGGAAGCGGCCTAAAGGAATTGTGCACAGAAAAATAAGTTTCTGTGCTCCATACATTTATGTTGTATTAGGTTATGCAGAATAAATGGCCGAAACGTAATTGGCCATAACTTCGCTCAGACACAACTTTATTATTCGAAATAAAAACCATTCGAATCTACAGAATTTTGCCAACGATATGGTAAGGAAAATATACCATCACGATCAAATTCTGGATTGCGAGAATCAATAAAGTCAAGAATGGCATTTTTACCGTGCATAATTTTTCTGCCGCAGGTTTGCATCGGGAACCCGGAAAAAGTGGTAATCCGTCAGGGATAGGTCTGGGGAATAAGGGGGTGGTGAGGGAGAGGCTCGATGCCTAACTGCATCATTTTTTTACTGGGTGCGCAAAACAACGCAAAACCCCACAGTTCGCAAGTCACCCGGCAGAACCTGATCGAGACTCTCCCTCACCCCCCCCCCCCCCTTATTCCTCAGGCCTATCTCTGACGAATTACCACTTTTTCCCGGTTCTCGATGCAAACCTGGGTCAGAAGGAGTTCGCCGAAACGATGCATGTTGAAAATGCCATCGTCGACTTCATTAATTTTCGCAATCCTGAATTTGATCATGATGGCATATTTTCTCTACCAGATCGTTGGCAAGGTTGTGTAGATTCGAATGGTTTTTATTTCGACAAATAAAGTTGTGTCTGAGCGAAGTTATGGCGTTTTGAAAAAAGTAGTCCGTTTTGGCCATTTATTCTGCATAGACCTAATATTTGCCTAATAAGGACCGTTTGCAAAGTTTCAGGTGAAAATATGAGAATCCGCTCAAGATACAGCTCCTCAGAGTAGTGGCCGAGGCGGCGGGGCTTTACACTAAGAGCCCGCCCCGTCGTCCGCCGCAATCGGAAACGAAGAGGGACTGTTTACGTAGCTTTCTGTTCCCATTACGCGTATCCGACGGCGGCGAACGACGAGGCGGGCATACCCTCAGGCCCGCCCCCTCGACCACCACTTTGAGGAGCTGTATCTTGAGCATTCTCACATTTTTACGTGAAACTTTGCTTGTGGCCCGTATAAGGCAAATACAACATAAAAATGTATATGGGTAGCACAGACAGTCATTTTCCTTTGTACGATTCCTTTAATCTGCACCAGGCTCAGACCTCCGTCGATGAAGCCTCGACGGGAGGGGTGGTTTTCGAGTTTAGAGAAAGTGTGGGGGTTGAATTTAGAGTTGAGGTGGATGAAGTGATTATACTATTGAAATTTTCCTCCACATATGCTCTACACCCGCACCTTTGACTTGAGAAGAAAGGAGGTCGTCGAAGAGGAGAAGGGCAAGAGGGTCGTATCATGGAATTTTCTGGGGTGGAGTCGTACGACCCCCATCCTGGAAGGTCCTACTTCGGAAGAACTTTCTCGACTCCACGCTGATCGACACCCTGATTGCGGGAGAACTCTTGAGATTGAATACGTTGAGAACGAAATTCACGCGTAATATAGGAAACCCTCTCATAGCACGCAACTACACACAAACTCGCTAAAAAACGTCCCGCGGCGCATGCCGCAGTGCGATTTTTTGTTTCTGACGTAAGAGTACACATTCCATTACTTCCTCATCGCTTGCCCGTCGTCACGTGAAATATTCACCCCAAAGTACGCGTCAAATTCGATTTTCCGAGAAGGTTGCTTCTCCTTTTGGACATGGGTCGGAACACGCGAACTGGGTCACCGCGCCACTGAATGCCGGGCTGAGGAAGTGGCCGCGATGGGGATGACATTATCCAGACTTCCTGGCTCACATCTTATCCAAATTATCTGAATGGTACATAAATGAGTTCCATTTTGGGAATCGAAACATGTACTCTTATGCCTCTGCAAATCATTCAAAAGGACCTCTCACGAAATTTGAGTTCTTCTGTTACTCATGGATCATGATGTATTTATATACAACGAACCACATACAAGGTTTCAAGAGAAAAAAATCCGGCTGTGATCCAGCCTCCCAAAAGCAAGGTCCGACGTGATGGGATGTCTGAAGGGACGCTGGCACGAAGGCTTCATGAGCAAAGAGACGCCGGTCACGTGGTCAGGGACGCGGAGTAAATCAACACTGAGTGCGAAAATTTGATCTGCCCCGACGGCTATTCAAATTTTGCTCGTCGGGAATTCGAAGTAGTTGTACTTCTTCCGATTTTTCTTTATCTCGGTTCTTTTCGTATTTCTACACATGTTGTACATCTGGTAGAATGAATTTAAAAGGAATTAAAATCATGGAATTCTGTAACGATCCCTTTGATGGTCTCTGGATATGCCCACAGACCTAAAATAAGTCCCGCAGCGATCACCGATCACTGATGAGGTGATTCGACTGAACTCAATGAAGTCTGCAGTTACGAACTTCGCCGTCGCGTGCAGGTTATTGTGTGGCCACATGACCATGAATCATGGACACGCATTGTGTTGGAAGAGCGATTACTTCGTCTAGCAAACCAAAGAAGGGACATTTCAACATTGGTGCCCCGACGAAAGATTTAGTGGACAAATTAGCTTTGACAACACGATGGGTAATGAGCAAATTGACCAGCCGTCACTTTGGGGTATGTTGCCGGAAATCACCAAGCACTTGTATCTTTCCCTATTAGAACGACGGAGTAGAGCAGAAAATTCGAAAGAAATGTATCACATGATTGATGGGTAAAGAGTCCGTGCTCGTTTTCTTAGGCTGATCTATCAATCCATGACGTCATAGGGAGCCCACATACCATCTCGCATCTTCTTAATAGTGTTTTCGAGTTCTCGAATTTCCAAAATCAAATATTCGAATCCCCATATCATTCTTTCAAATTACAATGCATTACACATTGGCATAGCAGCATTAATAAAACAGCGAAAGCCGGCATTATCATAAATCAAAAAGCAAAGGTCTCATTGTAAAGCATAAACGAACCTCGTCTTCGTGTACGGATAGGCATTCCAGGCTTCTTCGTGAGCTTCAAGGGCACTTGTTGGTAGAACACTGCGAATCCATACTGAAAGGAATAAAATTATTTTTGATTCCAATCAATGCACAGTAGTAAAATACCGCCGACCGAAGGATCATGTAGTTTCGCGCAGCGCTGCTGCAGTTGAATTTACAGTGTTTTCCAATGGTGTTTCCCAATCTTATAAAGTCTAGGTGGCTTTACACTCTGCAACGCGATCGTACGATAGCTGCGTGTCAGTATATCAACGCACTGACCGGGTAGCGCACACGCACATGGCTCCAATAAGTATGTTATGAGTGCGCTGCATAACCCAATAATCGTCACGGAGTATGGAAGCCGACCGCGAGATGTCAAGATCAATGAAATTACAGGGTAAAAAAACTAATACACCGATTCAATCGGAGGGAGTGGTAAGGGTAGTTCTGTTGTATACTATTACTTTACTTGCTTACTTACTTTTACTTTTGTTACTTTACACCTCAGTCATTATTCGGCAAAGTTGATACTAAAAGGCGGGGTCTGTCGTGAAAGGCGGAGCCTGTTATATGTCTCCTCAAGGCTCAGGGGCGCTCCTTTAATCGGGTAATTCGTGACATATGACCTTTTTAGACCCCCAGATTTGAATGGATTTTAGTCTTTAAAACTGACCAGTGAACGTTCTAATCACAAAAGCCGACACGCCAAGCACCAAATAACGATTTAGGGCACCAACACGACATGATAGTATCACTTTACTATCGTTACTTCCACATCTCAGTCATTGTTCGGCGAAGCCACATCTCAGTCATTGTTCGGCGAAGTTGACCCTAGAAGGCGGGGTCTGTGATGAAAGGCGGAGCCTGTTGGACGCAGTGTCTCCTTCGAAGCTCGGGACGCTCCTTTTATCGGGGATTTTGCGACATATGGTCTTCATTTACCCCCAGTTTTCATTCAAATGGATCACTTCAAGCT
The DNA here is from genome assembly GCA_963978905.1 of Trichostrongylus colubriformis. Classification (NCBI taxonomy): domain Eukaryota; kingdom Metazoa; phylum Nematoda; class Chromadorea; order Rhabditida; family Trichostrongylidae; genus Trichostrongylus; species Trichostrongylus colubriformis. Next base: position 17,490,550 of record OZ022259.1, on the reverse strand, counting down.
TTCCTCATTGCCTTCATTACACCTACTCCCGCCTGGATCTTTTGGTTTTTTTTGCTCCTCAAACCGCCTATGAACGACATTACTCACTTTATTGATTTTTAATCTTACTGGACAGAAATCAAGACTACGAGACACACGCACATGGCTAACATATATGTAACACACTGGTACCTTGCAACTTAGCTTTTTGAATTTTGAATTTCCAGAAATTCCTGAATCCGAAAGTCACAATAGCTTCCGCAATTTCTCTGCGCATTGTAGCATTGTAACAATAATGCCACTCGACCCGCGATAAGGAAGGGGTGGGGTGGTGAAATGAATGCTTCTTCGATGGGTTAAAAATTCCATAGTTTTTTTTTCTAGCAAATGGAAGAGCAGGCCTTACAAAAAACGGTTCAAACCTAGCAAATTGAATCATTATAAGAGCAATATTGAACAACGTAGGAGACTATTCTTCAAGAGTGCGCCAAGCATACGTGAGTTTAATCAAAAGCAATTATGCAGCTTGTAATGGTTTTATGATAATGAAAACGGGACGTCTCATTGTAACGAAGCCGCTAACTCTTCGTTACCGCCGGATCCTGAATTTGAGGAGCAATACGAGACCAAGGAAGGATTTTGTCTATGACCGATACCAAATTTACCCTCACAATTCACATTTTCAATCTTGTCTACCCCCTGTGTTTGGCTCCACACAAACAAAAGTATCTCAGTAACCAAGAAGTCCATCCTATCCGTCATTAAGTAGGAGGATCACAGTGCATATCATGAACCGCTCATCGATCCAACCAAGTTTACTTGATTTTGTTTACTCGAGTGGAACGATTCTGTACTTTTTAGCGACGTCGAACGTGACACATGGCATTTCAGATGTTGCTCGTTAATTGAATTGACAGCTGCTCCCTTGCGATGGCTGATAAATGTTTTTGTCGCCTTCTTTTGAATGATCCGAAGGTACATAGTTGCCGCATTAACCAAATCAAGTTCCCAAGTTCACTGGCGCAAATTTTCGTGAAATCAGCTAAACTCTCAATTTCGTAGCCCGAAACGAGAGTCTCTAGTTCACATGTATCAATGATTCAGCTTTAGAGCTGATAACCTTAGAACAGAAACAACAAAATAAATAAAAAAAACAGTAGAAAACAATAGAGATAAGATGCAGTATAAAATGCTGTTATTGAAGGCCTTGATATTCCGACTTATTACTTCTTCAAAATCCAGCAAACTTCGATCTTGATCTATCCTTTGATACTTGGAATATTCTCAAAGCAGCCCCTCTTTCAGCACTCAGAGGGCACATTTCAGGGATTACCTTGAGTGGGTTAAAGCGCCGAATCATGAAATAAGAGGTGCAGAGGAATACGCCACCGAGGAAAAATCCGAAAGAAGTCCCCGAAAATGGCAAAAATAAGGCCTCTAAACAGGCGCTGCGGGAGATTACCGCGTGTAGTTTGAAAGTAAGCCTTTGAAACTAGCCCCGCTGGAGGGTGCTATGAGAAACTCGGCGATATCCCTGTCTCTTTATGTCAACTTTTTCTTCACTGTTGCGATCTCTCCCTTCTATTATCCAGGTATCCTTTGCCATGTTATGCCACCGTTGCTATCATCGTGCCGACAATCTCGTTTGGGTTGGGTGGGCTAGCGTTCCATGGTGGAGTCGCGCTGGCTTCTTTGGCTCTACACGCTTACACGGCTCAGAAACTCACACTCACGCAGCGGTGAAGGTACAGCCTAGTGACTGTGGGGGAGGGAGCTGCAGCACTCCAATAATCCTGGAATGTGCATTTGAATCCAAAAGCAGCCACAGCAATCCATCTTCAATATAAAAGCAGACATCCTAATCCTACCTCAACTCGAGGATAGCCGCACTAACCTCCTTCTATTCAAAACAGTCACATTAATCCCGATTTTTCCCGAAGACAGCTACCGTAATCCCATTTTAATCCAACATCAGTCCCTCTAACACTTTTTCCATTCAAAAGCTACCATTCCAACCCCACCTCTATCGCAGAAGAGCTATCCTATCTTCACAGCAGAATGAAAACAGCCAACTTTATCCCTCATCACCCCCTGCTGAGTATCAGGACAGTGTCAACGAATTTACATTCCTAAAGGCAGAAATCGTAAAGAGGACAATCTCTCATACGGATTTCACCGATTTTTTAAGCTCGTTGACTGGTAGATGCTTGGCATTTTTATGCCTAGCGCGGCACGCAATCATTGAAGACACACCACGCGATAATCACATTGGTGGTTTACTTCCTTGAGGCAAGTAGGTCCTTGGATAACTGCTCAGACTGCATCTTTATTGCGGCTGCACGGTGCACCCTCACTGTGTTGTGCTTGCATGAACACAACCGAGCCACCCCCACCCAACCAAAACACACCTGGCCTTTAAAAGAACAACCAGGTGAGCTTCGCAATCTACATCGCGTTACGGGGTACCGGTGCGAAGCGGGCTGTGGGCAAAATGATGCAAAAGAAAATACATAGCAATAAGGTTTGGCGGCAATCAATAGATTTTACATTTGTGCTGAGGGGTAATCCATTAAAGCCTTCACTACAAAGGCTCATCATAGCAATACAGAAGGTATCGATATGCATGCAATAAGTCCTATAGAATGTAAGTCTCTGCAATTGTGTCCATCCACTGGTGTGGTCCATCACATTGCCCGGCTCTCCGTACGAAAACCGACAGTTACGACCCATGGCACATGATGCTGCAGTTTTTCAACTTCTGCGACTGTAGTCATCCAATGGTATCCCACTACTTGTTTTCAGCTCTCTGCTCAGAGATCTATGATTTCGATCGATGTCGACCAATAGGACTTCATTAAAGTTCTGCAACAGCGTCACCTATTGGTGCAGCTCGCTGATCATTTTCCAGAATTCCATCTTCTATGAGGGAACTCACTCAGTGGTATGGTCCATTAGCCGTTTCCAGCCTTTCGGACGGAAACCGATATTTTCAATCAATATCGACCGGTGATGAATGATGTGGTAGAATTTTAAGTTCCATGAGGGCACTCACTCAGTAGTATGGTCCATGAGCCGTTTCCAGCCTTCTGCACAAAAACCGATATTTTCAATCAATATCGACAAAGCGATGTCTGTACATCCCCTACCATGCCCCACCCAACCCACACTTGAGCCAACCTTTCCCCTAATTTCCGAAGGTATGTCGAGGGTCGAGTACCTCAAACTTGGGTAATTGAACCGGTCAGACAAACAGACATCACTACAAACACACCAAACTCCTGGTTTATATATAGGGTATGATCTCCAATGTGAAAGCTGCTTTCATAATCGATATTGCTGTTTCATCAAATTATCTTCCCTTATCGCAAGCCTCTTTCTCCACATAAGCGTGAGCGCCACATTGGAAATTTGTTCGTTTAAGGCTAGGTGTGATTTGATTGGGTGGGCGTGGCTCGGTTGTGTTCAAGCAGGCGTAACACCGTGAGGGTACTACGTGCAGCCGCAAGGTGCAGTCTGAGCAATTATCCGAGGACTTACTTGCCCCGAGAAAGTAAGCCACAAATCTGATAATCGCGTGGTATGCTTTTAATTCTGGCACGCAGTTGTTTTTGATGTGGCGTTCCAACGCTTGATTAGAAGCCTTTACAATAAAAGGTTTCCATTATCAGAGACGAAAACCGTATTAGACACGCTTCGTAGAGCTGCAGTTAATTGGAAGTAGGTCTGAAAATCGATCAAACTAACCGGGTATTTTGCTGCCAATATGATAAATTTTGAAAGTGTACTGGCCCGATCCACCTGGTCCATCCTTGTACGGCTTATTGCTAAGGATCTCCACTCCACTGTCTTTGCCATGCGAATCTAAGCGGCTTTTCTTCTGTAAACAAGAAAATCTATTACGATTAGCTATCATTTCTATGTAATGGTGAAAAGCTATCTGGGAAGAGAAGGAGAAAGCATGTGGGTTCACCATAAAGCGCATCTTGACGGTCTACCCGAATATTCTTAACTATAATATTATCATTACTAATAGTAATTAAACTTTCTTCTTATTACTTTTAATGAATGTCGAAAAAACTTTGTGGAACATTGGACATCCCGAAATGTTTATTGAAGTTTTTATGTTTTAATAAAGACCACGAGTACATACTTATTGCAGCAATCCGCCACCAAATACATAGTTGATGCAGCAATACTACTTTGCAGCATCTCCAGAACTTAATGATTTCTCCCAGATTTCCATGAAAGCGTGTTATCCACAACAAATGCGCATGTAAACTATAAAACTTAGTACTGGGTTATGAAGTTCTATTCCATCACTACATTTATCTATTTCCATATTTATCCAAATTATTCCTCTCAAACAAGGATGATGAAAGCAGAGGAGATTTTATGCGCTGGGTAGCTGGGTGCACGGCTTTGAAAGGAGAGACGCACGAATAAATCAAGCAGCTGCTGAGAAAACTTTTTTATAAATATGACCTTTTCTTGACGATTTGTCGGCCAATGCTTGACCGTGGGTCCGAAAATCTCCTTCTTGCACAAGGACATTATATCACCGACCGGGAGCTTTTCCATCCCTGAACCTTGGAAAAGTTCCGCGTTGCTCTGATTCACGACGAAGTCACGTGAAGGAATGTGCCCCTTTTTATCGCGTCCATAGCACGTCCATGATTAATATGATATAAAAATTCACATGATTCATGAATAGTGTATAATGCACCTGACACAGGCGATTTGGCGACTTCACCCTATTTGGAACTACCGCGTTTTGTAGAGGAGTTCCCATACTAAGTGGCGGAATACGCTGTTGATGTTTGAACATGGAAAGAAAATACAAGCAGTCGGCACTGACCATTCCTTGTTCGGAATGCGCCATGCGTTGTAGAAGTACATGATAGAAGTCGAATGAGATTTGTCTGGTAGCCAAATATGGTTTCCGACGATGTAAAAGTCAGTATTTGCCCTTCGGATGAGTCCAATACCAATTCACAGACACAAAAGGATCAAGGTTCTGCTCTTTTGGACGAGGAATGTTCCGAGTTTCAGGTGTCAGGTGTGGCAATGCCCTGAGAACACCCGCTTGAAATCCCAGTTGTACAGTTGCTTCGAGCAATGCTTTTCTTTTGGGATTAGGTCGGTGGAATGAACTTTAAGGGGGGGGGGTTACTGCACTGGATGGAAGATCTATATTTTTACCTTAAAAAGACCATACGTATGTTAAAATTACTCTCACAGCGTTATTTGGGTGAAAAAGCTGCTGCAGGCTTATGGAGGCTTATATGTTTGTTCCCTGGAGTCCAAAACACGCAAAGTGTTTACTTGTTCAGAAATTCTAGCTGTCACGTAAGCCACAATCCACGGCGACATAATCATAGTGAAGGGTTTCTGCTAATTGTCGACTAGTGATACTCAGCTGCGATATGAGCCAAGAATCCTCTTCGATACTACGGGAAACGGATATGTTTGTATGACATGGATCCTTTGCTGTTTGTTTTCTTGCTGAACAAAAATAGATAATGATAAAAAATAAAGAGATCGTAGGTGACACTTGTTCGAAGATCCCTGATACCATTTCAATAGTTTCCATTTGATACTTAATATTGCTGTTGAATTCGGAAGCCTTCTGTGACCCACAACTATTCCTAAGGTTGTGTGTCGGAAAGTCCAACTAGGTTATGTCACGCGAAGACCGGTAGCGATGTTCTCTATCGCACGGCCAATTCACAACGAGCCCAGCAAGGCATTTGGCGCGCACGGCGACGCAGTTTGCGTGGCGCGGCTACCTAGTTGAACAATCGTGACGTAGCCCACATTTCTATAGTACTTGGGCATTCTGTTGGGATGAGGTTCCAATAAATGATGTAAATTATCCCACCGATGTAAGAGCCAAATAATAATAATAAAATTAAATAATTAAATAAATAAATAAAGAGGGCTAGCCGCAAGAACGAACTGTGAACTCCCTGTGAAAAAAATCTTCAAAAACTGCGTCATCCTTATACGTTTAAAATATTCGAATATTTTAATAATGCGATAAAGTCGCATCTAGAGGGTTCTGTGTATCGGCTCAGCTCGGATCTTTCGTTTGATTGATCCAGTTCAAATCGGATGAGGTTAAATGCGCAGTGAAGATTATGATGAAGTAATGGCCCAACACAGAGAATCAAATATAATGTCTTCGAAAATTCTCAAGCACTGCCTCCCCTGATATCATCCAAATTTCCCTTTTCTTCTTTCTTTTATTGTTTTTTTTTCATCGTTTGCTCCGTGTCCATCTATGATCCGACATTTTTAAACGTGTACCTTTCCATAGTTCTTATATTTCATAATTCAATCGGAGTATTTGAAAAGAAAGAGAATAAAAAATGAACAATTATTCATTAATCAGGAGCTTTCGAGTAAAAAAATATAAAATGCTAAAGAAATAAAACAAATATGAGCGAGAAAAATAGAGGAAATGAAAGTGTCCTACAATATGTAAGGTATATGATGATGTATGTGATGTAACCGTTTTAAATGACTGTTTTTGTATCATGCTAATTTTAGCTTGAAAGCTGTTCTTTTTCAATAATTCAGAAGTTTTACAAAGAGGGTATAAAAAGGATCAGTTTCGTTAAAAAGTGTGCATCTTCATCTTCTCATAGGAGTACTATAAGCCTTCGCTCTCTCCCACACTCACCCCATCTGTTTCCGATATCACCCACCACCCATTATTCACAGGTGTTTTTCTGGGGATCTTTACCATTCTCGGCTTTTTCCCCAAGAAAAGCGGAGAGTATTATGGATGAGAAAGAGAATAAAGAAACGACCTTTTTCAGTTCTGGCCAATGGAAATGGAAGGTCAAGTCGCTCACTTCTCAAAACCCGTATAAATTTATTCATACGATTTTATACATCATAATAATTGATCCACTTAACCAAGGTACCCTTAATCTTCAGCAGCTGCACACACCAACTAGAACCAGATGCTCGACTGATTCTCGATTCCCACGAGCGCTGACGAAGTCAAAAACCGGATGATCTTTGAAGCTCAAGAGAGATTTTATTACATGAGTCAGGTGATCATTCTTTCACAAGAATCTGAATTCAGTTTGATCGCATTTGAACCCTACTCTGTTTCGCCTAGTGTAGTTTTTCTGCTTTTATCTTCGGAAAATTATTTATTCAGAAAATTCATTTATTTTTAGATTTCCTTAGTTTTTTCGATTTTAAATTTCTATGAAGTAGACGGCAGCATTTCACCAATCTGGCATCTCCATGCTTGCACTCACAAAAGGTCTATTGTCTCTCGGCGCCCGTTTAAACTAGTTTTTACGACCCTACGAGGCTGTTTCATTGTGAATCATGAGAGGGAGAGAGGCAAAGTAACGCATCAAAAATCAGTCATCACTCATAGTCTTTCAACGTCGGCAGAAGCGAGTCTAAAATTGCTCGTATCAAATTTCAGTTATTCTTACAAAATAGTAGAACTAGAAGTTCAAAATTTTAAAGAACAGAAATAGAAGTTCGAATTTTAAAGAAAGATTGAAGAGAATGAAAAGAGATTGCGATCGATCGGAGTAATTCTTATTTCTTTTTTTCTCTTGCTTTGCTCACAAGGGGAACTTCTCAAGGAGTGAGATGTTTTCGATATTTTCAATAGAAACACCACTTCAAAACTAGAACGCTGGGTTCCGGAACGTGTTCTCATGTGACCAGTGAACCAACCGTCAACTATGTTTGTAAATAACTTGTAACATAGTGTTTTTGATTCAAGTATTCCCATCAAATGCCACTTGTGATTTTTCTCATAGAAAGATTTTTGTTAAATCTTTTCAGCTTGGTATGGTGCAGAGAGATGGCTATGGTGAACAACTAAGGGTATATCTATTTCACGCAGAAAATCTCGAAATTGGATGCATAAGTCCAGGGAAGGGGAAAATAGGATTTCAATGTTCACTGAGTAGGTCAAAAACCCTGAATGTTTTCCAATCTACAGTACCCTTTCGGTTTCGCCAAACATTCTGTCTTTCAAAGAAGACAAAATGAACTCTGGAGTGTATGTTCAAAACAGCGCACTTAGTCAGGAAACTGGAACTTTGCCTACTCAGTGCCCTGTTACTGGGCTACTTTCATATTTACCTACACATAGTATAAGATAGTAGTGAGCATTATAGAATTCAGAATCACTCAGAAAAGGATTACTGTTCAAATTGATCGCTTTGCTTGCCTTATTGATTTGCATTAGAATAAGCAATTACGGGAAAAATGTATGCTTACGACCTTTTAGTAGTTATGATCCTTTTCAAGATTGATAATGGATGACTACAGTGGATTCAGCACCGATAAGGCTATTTTTAGGATGCGACACGCGTCTTACTCTCATCCAAAATGGGTGAAGTTATTTGAATGGGTTACTTGATGATTTTATTCTTTCAGACACGTTCAATACCAGATGACACCAGAATGGATTGCAGGATTGTCCTGAGTAGGAATCGAACACGAATTGATGCCCGAACCATGTGTGTTGCGGTGGCGATTCTTGCCACTACGTCATCCGTTCTTTTTGAACTTGATATCCTTTTTTACTTGAATTAGATCCCCATACACAGTGATTAAATGCTCGAACTCATTCGACGGCTATTCTCGAACTTTTGCATCGCGAACTGCGGCGATAAGCAGCAGTTCTCAAAAAAAATCAAAAATATCAAAATCATTCGGTAGCCTTCCCAGATGTCATTTTTCCGTTATGCATAACTTCTCTTTGAAACTTTTTTTTTTGTACTTTGCAAGTGGCCGATGACGAATGACGTCAACGAAACGAAGAACAATTGCATCGTTCTTACACTTTCACCTAACCATTTTGAAAGTGGAGCCATCAATCATCAAATGTCAGTATTTCAGAGAATTTCTGCTTTGTGATGACGTATATGTAAATATGTTAGGGTCTGGCCGCTCGGCGATACCATTCCATGGCAAAAATTCCCATAGTTGACTCCCATACCACTACAATAGTCGCTGAAACAGGCGTATAATTGGTGCCACTCTCAGCCACTACCATCAACAATATTTACGCGACTCTGACGGCGTTCTAAAAGCCTCTTATAGCAAAGATCCAGCGACGACGAATCGCAAATTGCCATTTGAGATTTCGTTCGGACAGCATGGCAAAATTACGGAAATCGCGAATAGTTAGCTCAATTCATAGGAAGAAGAAAAAAATAAGAAGAAGCAGGAAAAGCTAAGCCAAAAAGAAAACGAAGAAAAATAGTAAACTGGAGTCAAACAATCGACAAACGAATAAATTAAAGCATGGGAAAAAGGTTACTTAAAAAAGCATAAAGTGGATTAACTTATTTCAAGCTGAAAAGGATAGTGAAAAAGAAGGAAAAGGAAAAAGTGGAAATGCGAGGGAAACAGCGGAGAATTTAGGCAATTAACGGGGTTGGCTTGTTGTTGCTTGTCTGTTTGTCTGTCACGAAAACCAGAACCTCCCGTAGAACTCGGCCTTTTTACAGGGTTTTGCAGGCACCTTGGGTGCATAACAAGTAAATAAGTATGTAAATAGCAAGCTGACGAGGATTGACAGACCAGTTCACTAAAAATTTACCAGCTCTTGCTATTTACAAACGAATAATCAAAGGTGCTACGCAATGAGGGGGGGGGGGGTGGCATCCCACTACTGGACCCTATTTTTACCTAAGCCGAGAAGGGAAATAGAGCCCCTTTCTTCATCCATCAAGGCTGAGGCAAAATATACGCTTAAATGTGCAGGGTGACCGCATGAAAATCCTTCAGAAGTACTCAGATGTGAAATTTTTCGAGATGCCCCTCCCTCCACTACGATAGCACTTAATCAAAACATATGCACGTTTCCAAGCAGATGGGAGTTGAAAGATGAGAAAACGAATAATTTTTAAACTACTCGATGGCTTCTTTCAGAAAAACGCTTGATATTCCACAGCCCTTTATAACATTCCAAAAAAATATAAAAGTTGAGTGTTCTGTAGTATATGTTTCGCTGTGTTCCTTAAAATAACTACGCAGTAAAAGCAAAAATTCTCGTGAAACTGGCAATTCAATGTCACCCAGCTGTGTAATCATACTCCATGGCTGATTGAGCCATTCAGCAGTTTTTCGAATAATCCACGAGTAACCACATCTAATTGGAATGTACCATGTGTCGCATTACATATGCAACGCATTAGTTGGCATGCAGGAGGTTTCGGGGAAGGTGTGAACTGCCCGACTGGCTTACCCACCCCCCCCCCCCCCTTTACTCCCCCACTCCCTTCTGACTATCGCAAATGGTCATTTCCCAGGGGAGGGGGGAAGGGGGTGGGAATTTCAAAGTGTACAAATGTTCCAGGAAATCCGTGTGGTCCAGATTATTGAGTGTGGGAATCACGATCATTGACTCTGGGAATCCGTCTGTGAACCGCCAACCGCGTCACTGGGACTGTCAGCCGAGCAGCAACAGTGGTGTCTGTTTGCTGATATCGGTGCAGCCGATAGACTCACAGGTGCTCGAACCCGATGTGAGAACGAGGCTAACTCCTCAAAGAAAGCGGCAATAAGACGGATGGTCAATTGTTAGTCCCGAGCGCAAATAAGACGTATAGCTTATTGTTAGCATGAGATGCAAATGAGACGGCATAATTTAGTATCAAAACAAGGAAAAGGGTATGCGCATGAATAAGCAATGAGTTCATTGACAAACGAGTATTACGTATTTTTTTCAATTATATTTCTTATTTTTTTAAATCTAGAAAAGTTACATTTTCGATTGATGTTATGCTAGCGACGTGTCTGGTGGACATGTCATTTTATATTCCAATCAAAATCACAAAAAAGCGCGCAATGGACCGAACAGCTCCAATTGTGACACAATTGGAAAAGGGAAGAGCAATTCAGACCAATGTACTCGAATCCATATCCCACATAATTCGGAGAAGAAGTGAGGGACGATATAAAGAAATGATTGTGAGCCAAGAGGTGTAGATTTTACCGAAGGCTGGAGCGAGTAGAAGCTTCTGGTGGGCGGATAACCTATTTCAGCCCCCCCCCCCTCCCATATCGATGCAACGTTCCAATGACTATTGAAATGCTATTTTTGGTGAGCAATATTCACATTAGCATCAGGATAACACGATGATGTGCCAAGTGCAGTACAGAAAACAAAGTCCGTGATTGATGAGATGTCAAGGCAGAATTGAACTGGGCCGAGAATTGAACCGGAAAAAGGTCTGATAGAGGATTGAGCCAGAAGAAGATTTGCAGTTCATACCGAGGCTTTTAACCACTACACTATAGAAGTTTTTAAATCAAAATGAAGAAAACGCAGTGATATCGTTGTAAAAACGCCGTTATTATAGTCGTAAATAATTTTAAATAAAAAAGTCGAGATGAGAAAAATAGCAGAAAGTATAGAGGTACTGTATGATCCAATAGAGCAATTCTGTCAGCTTTGGAGACCGAAAAAACACATTTTTAATATTTTTTCCAGAACGATTATTTCGACGAATGGAAAGCAATTTTTCTCGTCCACACAAAAAACGATTTACATAACTCAGCTAATTTCAAAGAGCGATTGATTGAATAATCAATAAAACAGAAGAAGAACAAATATGCAATTCAAAGAATCGGACCGGCCTTTGGCTCGAGTAAGAACTGAAGAACATTACTGGAATTTTTGTCAAACTCTTCTGTAACATAGTAGAAATGAATAATCAGGAGAATATTGCACATAATTGCCTGTGGCTAGCCATTACCGTACCCAGCAATGGGTAAGTATACACCTAAGGGGGTGCTGTCACGCATCTACCCGGAAAGTCTGAAAGTCATATCGCACATGGCTAATTGGATATCCAGCCAGTCGAATGCGTCCCGAGAATTAGCAGAAGGACACTTGCCTGAATCATGTATAACTGTGCGATGCGATACTCCTCCACGGTCATCGGTAGGAGTATGCGATACTCCTTGATGAGCATGATTCGTGGAGTTGATGAGTACTTCAGAGATGCTGCAGAGGACAAAGCTCATCGACGTCATCACGTCATCATGGCATGCGCAGTATGAGCAGCAATGAAGGCCAGCAGAGGCCCATATCTGCCAGCGCCGCCGCTGCCGCCGTGGGCATCGGGCCGCCCCGTCGTCTCCGCCCGACCGCGCCGCGTCGATAATCACCGGCCGCCTCGCTGACGACGATGCTGTCCGTCACATCCAGTAGTCGTTCGCCGATACTTCATTAAAAACACGTGATAGGCTAGGAATATCCCCTCGCAAGAGAATTCACGCACGTTAAAAATGTAGAGGAAAAAAGCCATCAAGGAAAAATCTCTCGGAACGTTGTTAGGGCCCGCTCTTCGCGAAACATGCCCTATGGTCAATCTGTGACCTACGGCGAATTTTGCGTTATTAACAATGCTTGAGCGTTCGGGCTTTCTTCGCCTTTTTTGTGTAAGTCTTAAGAAGCCATATATCGTCATGCTCATAAAATCATTCCAGCTTTTAGCTAATGAAAGAGAAAGCCATTAGGATTCGAAATAAATACTACTTTTTTCCTTTTGCTACGGCCAACTGAGTGCTGAGGCTTAGAGAAAAATATGTTGTGAAAGCTGTGACATGCACTTTTTCCATGATTTTTGACAGTTGTTTTGTTTAAATGAGCACAGTGGCCACTTATATTCACAGGGTTTCTTATATTGTTTCTTTTTTGTTTGAGAATATTATGCGAACCATTATTTTTTTTAGAATTTTCGGAAATTGTTAGAGACATCCTATCTCTTCTCTTGAATGACTTCAATGCAATCCCCTCTCCTTGAACCGCTTCTGAAACTTGGTCTGGTACTGTTTTTACTCACTACTTGTTGTGTTTCCTGTTTCTCACTCTGTTCTCTCTGTTTTCTCTATGTTTTTTTCTTCTCACCTCTTGTATTGTTTCCATTTGTTGATTGCGTGCGGTCATGCCGAAACCATTGACTTATTTCTTTTTAGAGTAGCATAAATGGTAATGGCCACTTCGATTGCCGATTTAGCCTCGTCAGAGGTTCGAGCTGATTCACCTGTCGCCGGTGCAGGTCCTATAGAGATGTCAGTCGACGACTTAGACAAGTATGTTTTGTTGGGTTTTTGATTTGAGCATACAAAAATCAGTGGTTATGTAGTATGTATCGATCGACAGTGAATTGACGTAACACTCTCTTCAGTATTATTTTTGAATTATCGTCCGGTCATATGTTTCTTGTGGAGAAAGAAGGCATTTGATACGCAGTGTAAAGTTCCGAAGCGCTGTGTAGGCCTTGGAAATGAAAAGCATTCTAGAATACAATAGATGTGCAGGGTGGAATCTTCATTGTCATGTTTCCATAATTCAGTTATGTCATCTTATTACACAACGCAGGGCATTAACTGTAGAGGTCTTCGGGCATCGGCGCGCTTCCATATCACAGAACGTTGAGTCACGTGGGCAATAAAGCTAATAGTGCACTATCTCGTTGTATTAGTCTACAAGGTTTATCCGTGTTAAATTTTACTCACAGAGCACCACACACTGAACGTTCCCGTAGCGCCCTAGACGATTCCAAGTGCAAGGTGGGTTCTGTTAACAGAACTCCTTGACGTGGAGAGCATTGTTTTCCTAGACTAATTGAGGTTGTGATCAGTGATGCCAGTTATGCTATTCCCCTGTTTCGGATAGTCTGAAGTGTCACTGTCCATCATCGCCGTCCTCGGTGTAAGTAGACCTCCTGAATATCGGTGATTAGGCTAATGGAGCACAAGAGTCTAATCAGTAGAAATTTCTTGAAATTTGTGGCTCGAGTTCCCCTGTTTTCTATAAACAGTTTTCTCCTGCAAGTTTTCACAAAATCTTCTGGACCGTTAGTGGGGGTTTAGTTGAGGAGAACGGATCAGCGCAAGTCCTCGTTAATAACAGAAATCCACAAAGGTTCGTTGATGACTGGTTGCTAGTGATTGACTGCTTGCAACGTCTCGAATTCAACAAGGCCATTTTTAAGTATGCGCCCATGCGAGTTCGTCCCCTTAGTTGGCGAAATCGACCAAACTTGGAAGGAAGAAATCTATGGTGATGATCAACAACAACTTACAGTTATTTGCAGGCACATTGAAACGTTGATGAAATGTGAGTTGATTTCGGAACAAGACGTCAAATCGCTGTGTTCCAAAGCTCGAGAAATTCTAGTACAGGAGGGAAACGTACAAGTGATAGACTCTCCTGTTACGGTTGGTTACTTTGTTAGGAGTTTGTCACAGGGAAACCTTGCTCAAAGTGTAATTATCTAGATATGTGGTGATATTCATGGCCAGTTTTATGATCTCATGGAACTATTCAAGGTAATTGACGCCTTCTTTCATGCATTCATAACCTACTAAAATTGACTTATTGTTGGTTTTTCATTTTAGGTTGGAGGTCAAATACCTGACACAAATTATCTTTTTCTTGGAGACTTTGTTGACCGTGGATTCTATTCAGTAGAAACTTTTCTTCTACTACTTGCATTAAAAGTTCGATATCCAGACCGGATGATGCTTATTAGAGGAAATCATGAAAGTCGTCAAATCACGCAGGTATGTCACCTGTAGTATCACACTGCACAGTGCACAGCTTTGCTGTTCTTCCTTTTAATGTTTATTTTCATGTGAACTTCCTTCAATGTTGATTGTTAGTTCATACATTTTGACTTGTTTTGGTTTCATGTGAGCTTTTCGGCAATGGTCCGTGTTGGTCAGTAGCCTGGCAGCGCCATAACGTTTTATTTATGATCAATAACGCTAGCGGCGTCGAGAACTTATTTGCACCTCTTTCATTTTTCAAAATTCATCGCATGAATACGACATTTATTCTATGAGAATTGCAGAATTCTAGTGACCTTGAGTGTATTGTTTTGCTTCAGTGTTACAAACTTGTGATGCAGGACACATCGCAAGGCTGCTAGTAGGTGAAGCAGTCGGATTAATACTTTCGACGCACCACGATATAACTCGGCCTGATAGGGCCTCAATATTTCGCTGGGCGCTCTTTTTGTGGCTATAGGAGTATGGCTTTTGCTCTGCAAATTCAGCGTTATCATAATGAGATTTGAGCATCTTTAACGTGACTGACTGCACCTCAAGCGTACATTTTTATTGACGCCGCTTAGGGTGATCTATAAAGAATGCAACACGGGATTTATGTTGTTGACTTTTCAATGAACTTAAGTGTTTGGTGCAAACCTCACTCAAACCCTGATTTGACAGGATGAGCGACATATAATTGATTTGCATATATTTCGCTTCGATTGCTTGTCTAAGACCTTTCGTACGTTTCTCCCATGGGTTGCTGTGTAATTGTTCGCTTTGAAGTGTTTGTGTAGCTTTCTGGCATTTTTTCATCGCCAGTTGGGTTATCGCAAGTACTGCGCGAATAACACAATAGAATTATGTAAATGGGAAACGGTCGATGTTAATTTTTTGTTGAGCATCTGCTCTCTACATATGGGTGATGGATATTAACCGATATCGAACCAGATATCACGCTGAGGAGGATCATTATTCTTCAAAGGTCCAGATAATTAAGCGGTAATAAATAAATAAGCGGTCGATATCGCTTGTAAAAATGCAACACTATTCGCAATTTAACATAGTCTTGCTGTCGATATCCAGTATTGTTGCTGGCACCGCATGAGAGAATGAATCGCTTGCTTTGCTATCACAAATCTAGACCGCGTCTTGGTCATCCATGTAGATCGCAGTATCAAAACACATGCTCCATTATTTGGATCGCGAGGCAATGTAGCGGTCGATACATCGGCAGCAGATATCAGAACATAAACAAATTATGTTCGCCCAAGGGTACTGAGCTTCAGACGCATTGAGTAGCAGTCGTATAGTAGCAGTAAGCGCTGTACGAATTTTACCCCTTCCCATTTCCTTTACCAACCCCTGCAAGCCGTTAACAGTTACGAATGGTCACCGTCAAGGTCCCCGTACCCTGTGAGCAGGAACGTCCTAGGATCAATGCGAAAAGCGAAACGGATTCAACGCCTGAAGCCTTTTACAGCTCCTTATCAAATCTCATCAACCGCTATCAAGCTGGATCACCCACCACTGATCTCCCCGTCCCACTCCGCAAGAGACCCGTGAGTATGAGCGCTCCAGGATCAACGCGAAAAGCGAAGCGACTCTAGCCTTTTTACGCTTCTTATCGTACCTTACCAACCGTTATCAATGTGAGTCAACCACCATTAATGTCCTTATGTCAACACTCAAAACACCTATGAATATTGGCGCTCTGGGATCAACCCGAAAGGCGAAAAGTATACCGATACTTCACCAAAAGTGTCCCCTTGCCACCCCCTACATTACTTGTAAAATTCATGGTCCCAGCTTTACTACGATGCGGGATACGAATTTCGTGACAGGCAGACGGGCAAACCCAAACACACACGGACAGACATACTAAGCGAATTATAGCGCAGTCAGATGGTGTAGTTGTACACAGCACTTCATTCGTTCGGCGCCAGGGTGACCGCTTTATCATACATTACAATTTATGAGACTTGTTTTGGGGAGAGTACTCTCCTTTGTTCAAAGCAATGATTATATTTTTCCATATTTTTCTCATTAGTTTTTTAAAGGTGTACGGATTTTATGATGAATGCCTACGGAAGTATGGTAGTGCAGCTGTATGGAAAGCTTGTACAGAGGTGTTCGATTATCTCTCCCTCTCAGCTGTTATCGATGGAAAAGTATGTTCCCGGTGTCCGGTGTTTTATAAATTTTTATTTTGTTTGTGTCATTACCTTTTTTCCTCTTCAGGCTTTTTGCGTTCATGGAGGGCTTTCACCGTCTATTCAAACTTTAGACCAAATCCGTGTGATTGACCGAAAACAAGAGGTAACTGGTTCTAGATGTTTTTATTTGGTCAATCGTTTGCTTGTTGACTGGTTTCGCATGTTGTAATGAGCAGTTGAGAATACTGCGCTATAACAGGGACACTAGGTCTCTGATCAATTAGATGGGAATACCGTGCAGGATTCGAATCACTTATTAAGAGTCGTATTAGCCGGCTAACGCCAATCCATCCTCCTGGAGTCGCCTGCGGCCGCCTCAAAGGTGCTGCCCCGCCACCGCCCAATGTAGGTTTCGCAGCCTTTGTGTGTGTGAGAGTGTGTGGGGGAGGGGCGACTCTCGACTCTCCACTTACGCGGCGAACCGATTTTATATATTTATTACGTAGATAGACCCATGTGGCAATATCTTCGCGCGCATTTGAGGGCAAGGAAGGTAATAGGGAGTGTTGCAAGTAACTGTTGTTGAGTCCCAAACCATCATCGATTTTGACTGGCATTACGATACCAGACCTATTTACAACCCTTCCCCATTCAGGCAGTAAGTAGTAGGCATTGTTGAGCCGATTATGGAAAGAAAGTGGAAGTGTTTAGTAATACAAAAGAGAAGGAGCGATAAAAAGGCATGAGAATGAGGCCTTCTTTCCACCAAAGATCCCGGGGTCAGACACAATAAAAAAAAGGGGGCGAGCCACGGTAACGGACAGCAGCCGTCAAAAAAGCGTCTTCTCTGAAGTTAAGGAGTGCTCCTTTCACCGTGAATTTGCCACATATAATTTTCTCAAACCTGTCTTTTATCTGGCGGCTTACTATTGGAAACTTGATTACCCACAGTTCCCCTATCACCGTCACTTCGAAAATTCCATCACCCACAATACCTGTAACACCTTTGAGTTATCCAATAATTCCATGTTCACCTTAGCCTATGTACCCGTCGTCATCTTCCATGGCTGTTTCTTTGTTTCGGATAAGACAGCGGGATCGATAACAAGAGGCTATGAGTACTTGAGCCAACGTCATGATCACTTTCCACCACTCCCTATCTCACTATGATTCTTTCTACGAAATGAGAAAAGCCCTTTCCATAGGCTGTACCGAAGCCCAAACACGCATTTCTAAGCTCCGTCCATTGAGGACTTTCTCTGCTCTACCACGGACTGGTTTCTTTTGTTCCCTTCAGAATCTCATCGCTGATCGCATACCATTCTTCCCCGTTTGGAACTGAACTGAAATTTTTCGGTCTAAGTGCCTATTATCTCATTGTCCTTAGTAGGCGCTGTGTTCCTACTTTTCTATGATCCATGCATCAGGCTTCGGGCTGCACTCATCCCGAACAAGGCATTTTTGCAGCAAACACTACAATAAACGTTAGGATACGCTCCACTCGCTGCGGAGTACTTTGTCCTGTCACTCACCTGACCTTTGCAATTTATCTTTCAATAGTTCCGAATTTTGTGGCAGACAGACGGTTAGATGGAAAGACAGATTAAGCCTAATGTACGTCCTCTTCCCAACTTCTCCCCTCGTATGTGCCTTTTGAGTTTCCGTTAGGTGGGCTCTTTGCTTCTTCATTCAAGCACTGTCTATCCCACAACTGACTCGACCGTTACAGATTGTCCCAGATATTCCATAACAGACAGAAAAAGTAAGCCTATTAGGCCATTCCGACTGGCTACCGAACCGGCTGCGCCGACTTCATATGGACGGAAAGAGTTACTCTCGGCTCGCCGCGCTAGCCTAGCATTCAAAAGTTGCTCAAGACTATTAGAAATAAGTTACTCGCCGTATATAGCAACTTTCAAACCCTCTGTTTCTTTGACAGCCCATGTCTCTACTTTTGATATTATACCCTTTGATGTAACTCCGCATGCCTTTAAGTTCAGCTTTTTTGCACAGAATTGGCAATTCCGATCACTATCGAAGTTGAACACTGGTCAAATCTGTTGATGTTTTCCCTACTTTCAAGGCTGCTTAAGACCGAACTATGGATTTCTGCTCTACATGTCCTCACTGAGGGCGCACCCCACTCACTGTGCCCAGGCCTCTCTCATGACTTTGAAAAATTCATCGCTGACATAAATCCATTTCTCCCCACGTTTGGGGCACACTTGAACCCGTTTAACAATTTTCGTTTTGAGAACGGAACGTTACAGTGCACGCTTCGCCCATATGGGTGAAGCTTAATTTGGTCCATGTACTTTACTCTTTACTTCTTGTCCCATGGCCTACCCATTTCAAACTTGTCCTCATCTCCACGAATCGTTTGTCGTACAATACCTAATTTCGTGACAGACGGAGGGACGTACAGACAGGCGAAATGTTTTATATATAGTGGGGATATGGATGTTACTGGGAACTGCTTGTTTATTACGTACACCACTGAAACTCATGCTGATCCCTTATTCCTTCCTAATATGGTAAACCTTATTCAGGCGCTCAATACTTTTGCCGCACTCTGTATATAGGTGATGGATTATGCTTTGCGCTTTCCACACTTTCAAAGTTTGATTTCAAGAGCATTTAATGCTATTGCGCTTTGAGTGTTAGTTCTATTCTTTTGGCTTTTAGGTGCCCCACGATGGCCCAATGTGTGACCTGTTGTGGTCAGATCCAGAAGACTCATCAGTGGGATGGGGAATGAGTCCACGAGGAGCAGGCTACCTATTTGGCGCAGATGTTGTCAAGGTATCCCATTTCTGCAGCTTCAGTATTGAGAATTGCTCTGCAAATTAGATACTCGAAGTTCAGAAAAGCTCCTTTCGCAGTGTTGAACGTGGAGTCATTCCGATTCTCATTTTTCTCTCAAGTAGCCATACAAGTAGGTGGCAATGCGTATAATTCAGACATTCTGTGATACGAATGGGGTGGATCTCATTTGTCGAGCCCATCAGCTGGTTATGGAGGGCTATAAATGGCATTTCAATGATAGCGTATTAACAGTATGGTCTGCTCCGAACTACTGTTATCGGTTAGTGTACTAGTACTTGTCAAGGTGGAGTTTACCCTTTACGAGGAGTTTGCTCGGCGAGGCGAATGCTTCTTCCTTGCTAGATTGTCTTGGGCCTAATTTTGTGCATACGGTCGTCTTCGTAAGCTGAATGTGTGTCAATAAATTTGAGCTCCTCTTTAGTTTTTCACATTTTGTTTCTGGAAATGCATTACAAGCTCGAATTCAGATGTGGAAATGTGGCTGCCATACTCGAACTCGATGAACAATTAAATAAGGAGTTTACGATATTTGAAGCTGCCCCGCAAGTAAGTTCTCGCATATTCAACATTTTAGTAGAAGTTATGTATTTGCCCTTTGTGTGCAGTTCCTACGGATTCACGTAATGCATTAATGGTGGTTAGAGTGTGTGAGTTAACCATAGAAGCTTGACAGAAACTTTTTTCTGCGCCTTAGTCATAGTTCCTCGCTGTGCAAATATGGGTATGATATGTTTCGCAGTTTTTAAAAAATTGACGTGTTTAGTCCGTGCGCAGCTTTCGCGTGCAGGGGTTTACACTTATCAGAACTGTGTAGTTTTTAGAACACCTTTGAGGGGAGGAGAGGGGTCGTCATAAGACCCCAGTTCGCGTTCTTTCAGTGCGATTTTCGCAACACATGACCTCTTCTGGAGTAGAAGGTTTCTTTTCAAGGAACATGTACTCCCAGATCTCAGTTTTCCCTTACCCTTACTGGTGCCTTTAATTAATTTTATGGTGAAATAATTCGGCCACTATCTCACCCACCGCAATAGGCATTTTTAGTCATCAAGTTATGAGTTCTGCAGTGGTTAGGTGGACCCACGAAAAAAAATTGTTATTGTTGATTTTAAGGGTTCTCTGTGAGCGTGGTCGGCAACGTTCAAAAGGTTTTAGTGATACCATCACATCTAAAGTAACGAACCTGAACATGTTGTGCGTAAAGGACCAAGCAAAACGTCAAACATAGCTAGTTGGACCATCGTACAGTGCTGCGATGTGCGGTAAAATTAAAATATTAGGTTGATTCATAATAAATCGGACAAATGGCAGTGATGATTTCTAGAAATCATAACTCAGTAACGAATTAACGAAAATGGACGCGCGAGGTACCGTTGGAATGAGTATGAAAAGCTCTTCAAAGTACCGCAAAATAATCACTCCAAAGTAAATTCATTCCGCCACAATGCCGCACGATTTCAAGCGGTCCAGAGACCACATCCGCAACGTCATACTATTTATATCGCTATCTGGCCAGGAACCCGCGGATATCGGCAGACGTCTGATAGAAGTTCACAAGGAGCATGCCCCCGGCAGAAGTACACTGTAGTTGTAGCATTCGAAGTTTGCGTCAGGCGACTATTCCATCGAAGACGAAAACCGCGGTTGGTGGAGCGTACACGGCGTAGAGTACTGGGAGCTGCTCGATGAAGGTACCACAGTATCCACCGACGTCTACGTTCGTCAATTACGAGAATTGAAGGCCAATGTCCAAAGTTCGCTACGGCGGCGGTCACATGTCTACTTCCAGCACGACAACGTGTCTACTTCCACAGACCGCACTTCGCAAGATCGACCAAGGCCGAGCTGCTGTCGTACAGTTGCACCGTACTTCTATACCCACCGTACTCTCCAGACCTGGCCCCTTCAGATTTCCACCTTTTCTCCCACAGCCAACGCCACCTGGACGGCCAAGACTTCAAAACTCGCGACGAGGTCAAGGCGGCACTCGGCAACTTCTTCGAGCTCCAGCTTCCGGCCTTCTGGAGCAAGGGCATCCATGATCTGCCTATACCGTGGCAGATGGTCATCGATAAAGATGGAGTATATTTCAAGTGAATCCCTGTTGTCGTAAAAAAGTTGTACGACAATGATTAAAATTGGTCAATTTGTCCGATTTATTATGAATCAACCTAATAAATGTCCAATACTGACTACCCAATATATAGGAGGACATATCGTATAATCCCACGCTGTGATAAGTGCAGTACTGAACGCTGGCCCCCTAGCCTCGGTATCTTCAGAAACATCTACATTGTTCGGAGCTTCATGCATTTTACCTGTCGAACGTTGCCGCTGATACCAGAGTGCAATATATGTTCATTTGGTGACCATTTTAGCTCAAGTTTCGTTGGTGGTTGATAATGCAGTCGACCACTGCAGATCACATCTGCCACTTCTCTGAAGTCAACATGAGTTAGCGTTGGATACCTTTTGATACAATTGGTATTGCATGATCAGAAAATGAGTTAAAGGCACATTCCAGGATCATTGGGATATCACATCTCTTGCCGTGGATGGATAGTTCGACCGAAGCCACGTAGGCTGTACCTTTACCGAGGCGTGGATGTCAGTTCCTGGAGCGCGCAGAGCCAAAGAATCTAGCGCAACAGCTCGGCCCCGCCCACCCCGGCCGGTGGTGTGCTGCTAGACGGTTTCTAGTGGGGGGTCAGGTTACTCAAGTGGGTTTACCTCACGAAGCGATTGGTTTACTGCCAATTTCAAGATCTTGGCCATAGTTGATCTACCATGTTGCAGATGAGAGTCAAAGAGTAAAGGCAGACCCTCGG
Organism: Trichostrongylus colubriformis; assembly: GCA_963978905.1. Lineage (NCBI taxonomy): Eukaryota > Metazoa > Nematoda > Chromadorea > Rhabditida > Trichostrongylidae > Trichostrongylus > Trichostrongylus colubriformis. The sequence goes on along the minus strand of OZ022259.1, from coordinate 17,468,205 downwards.
ATGGGGTAGGCGGGGCCAAGCTGTTGCGCTAGATTCTTTGGATCTGCGCGCTCCAGTAACTGACACCCACGCTTCGGTAAAGGTACAGCCTACGTGGCTTAGGTCGAAGCATCCATTCACGGCAGGAGATGTGATGTCCTGATAATCCTGGAATGTGCCTTTAAACCACTGTTTATCTATTATTTGGGGTAAGATGGTCATTGTAGTATTCAGCGGTGTATGAGATTCTCACTTACCTGTTATCAGTTGCGGTTCCAGTCACTCTTTGTCATTGTCTCTGTCCCACTCTACTTTGTACTCATAATATTATACCAAAGCTGCAGTGTCACCTCGAATAGTCCGCCGAATGTGATGACGCTTGCTTTTTGGCATTCTTTATTAGTCTTTGTCAGCGTTATCACGTGGGATAACCCACCGTTAATGTTCCCTCTCCGTCCCAGATGACACCTAGGTGTGTTAACACACTATCACCTACCCGGAAAACGCATCACATTTAGTGACTCGCGCCTTCCGACCATTCTTATCAGGCACTGTCAGATGTTATCAGTACGGGCTCCCCTACACCAGTGTTTCTATGCCACCCCCTAAATCAAGTGAAATTAGAGATGCCACCTTTGCTGCATCGCGAAATATGAATTTCCGGTGAAACACACACCAACAGACACACAGCCTATTGTTATGTATATAGGAAGACTGTTCAAACAATTCACACAAAAATGTGCTCGCAGGCATGATACAGCGCAAGAATCTTCGGAGAGGTGCTTCTCTGAGGCCGCTTTCATATTTCGCAGGCACCTAGCGCCGATTGCCACCGTTGGCGCTAGCGCCAAATGCCACAAAGTGTCAAGTCGACCCCATGAAAAGTGAAAAATGCTCGACTCAGTGGGCTGTGGCTTACTATCGTCCAGTTAATTTTCCATTTCTGTCTGATGATTGATGATTTATTGTGGTGATTGATTTCCAGGAAAATCGTGGTGCGCCCGCAAAAAAACCACAACCGGACTATTTCCTCTGATAATGTTTGGAAATTTCATATGGGTGCATCTCGACAGCAGCTCAAGCGATTTATCACGTTGTTTTTCTACGCCATATTGGCTGACGTACTCGCTGTTTTGAACAAACTGGTTATAATTGTTGAGTATTGTATATTGAGAGCTCTCCCAGAACAACTGTACAAAGGGAGGTGTTTTTATGTGCCTTGAGATATCATCCACATGTATTGCTTTTCGACCTAATAGGAACCAGTCACCATTCATCTCAGAGCAATAGCTCCATTATTGTCATGTAAATGCTCGGCAAACACAAGTAGGGCAGAGTCAGTTCTTGTGTAATTCTTACTTCATAATTAACCTTGCGAGCGAAACCCTTTCTGCCGGTCATGTTGGTTAACTACATTCGGAATTTGGTGCTTCCTTTCTTGATGATTGATTGCATTTGGAAACAGTTTCGTTCATTCTTCATACGGAAACCTCAGACGTCAATAACGTGTTTTCGGAAATGTTTAAATTCTTTCATAACATGAAATTCTCATTTGTAAAACTTTCAGTCAACAGTACATTTCCTGAATAAAGGATTTCTCGTGCTCTATACTTCAAACGCTATGGATCCTATCCGGTGAACAATTACATTGCTTTGCCAACTAATATCGGGATAATTACTGCATTTTCACATTGCAATCGGACTAGTGACTTATCAGGACCAACAAATAATGCTGAGAGTCGTTCAACGATCCTTCGTTGGCGCTAGGAATTTGTGTACAGCAGCCTCTCAAACTCTTTCAGAAGACCTTAGGAATAGGATCGACAAAATGGTGAAAGTGAGTTTCAATGTTCATTTTTTCTCCTCTATCTTTTCTTCTTGTGATAATGAGCTGTGTATTGAAAAGGAAGGACGTAAGCTACGCGGGCGGCAGCTCCCTCGACATACCATCTGAGTATCAGAACACGTGAGAAGTATGGGAGGTGGAGTGGCTACTTAAAGGAACCGGAAGGGGGTCCGATACAAGAGAAACATACAAAGAAATGAGCATTTCTTAACGAACGCAGAAGGTTAGAAGCGATAATCGGTAAAAAAAACCCGAATTCAAAAGTGCATCGCTGCGGTGTGTATTCGCGCCTCATTCGCATCATCGCACTGGCGTTCCGAGTTGTCCGCTATAGGAGACGGCCGCGGGCCAACTTTAGTTGTAGCACCTGACCCCCAGCGCAGTGGAGTGGCCATTCCCAACTACATTAGCACTCATGTAAGTACATCTAGAATCAACATAAGAAAGAACAAAGGAGAAGGTAAAAGGAATGAACAACTTTATAATGGAAATATCTTCTCTTGGCACCATGCCAAGGCGTCAAATTGGCGAGTTTGTGCAATGGCGGCCACTTGAACACGTCCACACTACGTCTGTTCTACCGTAAGCCAAAATCACTCCCTTACGGTGTCTTTAAGGCTGAGGTTATGCACCGCGGATCGTTAGGCCGCGTTCATACTTTGCGCACCGGCGGCGAGGGCGTAAAAATTATATGCCCGCCGCCGTCGGTGCGTAAAGTATGAACGGGGCCTAAGACCCGCAGAATCGCAAATGCCGGCCTACGCACTCCCCCTTGAGCGCTTTTTTCTACATAACTCTGGTCTCGCACCACTTTCAATTCCAAAACGGTAAAGATCCCGCGAAAATCGTATATCCAAGCGAGAATGCTCTGAAACTCAAGAGATGCGATTTTGTGATCATGCGGATCGTAAATCCGCAAGGTATAACCTCAGCCTTGCCTGACAAGAATATTTCTGACAGGTCTGTGGACGCTTATTCTAAATCCGTCCTCGATGTCCTCGAAATGATGCCACGAATAAAATTAAAAGTATTATTACCGGCGATCAAGTCCCGCATTAACGCTCGCCCAGGCCAACCAAGCCTTCCATCCCTCCGGGGTAGGCAAATTGGTACCAGATTCGTCTGGGAGGATAAAAGCACTGTTTTGTACATCGGCTGGCCACCGCAAGTCATTGTATAGGCCACATCACATTCACCTGCCATCACGATTCTGAATGGAACTAGAATGTGCGGCGCATCCCAGGAAGGGATTGATTAACGCCAAAGACTTTACCCTTCTTTTTATTACCGGCAGTTCCTCACATTCATTTTACGCATTTCGCGCGAATGCATTCAGCTTTTTTTACACCAGATGTTACACAATTCGTAATCCAACTTTTATTGCATTTTCAAGCTTCAATACTTCCCTGGTATTAACAAGTGACGTTTCGTTTTTGCGCGCTGTATGTAACTTGAACATGGGGGAATTTACAGTTGAAATTTTCGTGGTTTCGTTAGTAACATCGTTTCGCAGTTATGGAAAACGGATCTGTAATCAGCGTCCGATGACTAGTCAGGAAATGTACTTCTCATCTTAAATGACCACTTCGACCTACTCTCCTTCCCCTGCTAGAGCCATTCGGAATAATAAGGGAAAACACGTTTATGCACCATAAAATTAGATGTCACATTGTTTGGAACGTGTTCACTGTTACTCCGTAGTGCATACACTCGGTGTTCCTTCACTTACTGGGCTGGGCGATGTGGATTATCATGGGTTGTTCAGAGCTCCACGTGGAAAACCTGATATCATACTATGTGTTTATGCATTTATTCCCTGTGGCCGCCGCGCAGGATTCAGTGGAGGGCGGAGAAGACATGGGAAAAGGTCACTTACCTTTCTTCTCCACAATATATCGCCGGGGTCCAACAACGCCCTCATTCTACACGAAGTAATTTTAATGATGGGCGTCATGAGCACAATGTTTTTTTTTCTTCCTCTTTCCCTCTTCCATACATACGATGCGTAAGGCTCCCGCCAGAATTCACGACATTGCGATTCTGCGGCATTACAAGGTCCCGATATCGCAGAATTGCAGAGTCTGATGGCTGTCTAACACCTCGAGAGCTCTCATCAATTAGTGTGGTGTTTTCACTTTCTCATGTGTTCTGTTTAGTCCGACGATGTGGTAGTGTTCATGAAAGGTACGCAACAAGAACCTATGTGTGGTTTTTCGAGGAATGTCAAGTTGGTATGTCAATCAGTTCGCGTAGGGAACATATGTTCCTGATATTGACTTCCTCATTATGTTCTGTAAAAGATGTTTGTATTGCAGGTGCTAGATTTTCACAATGTGAAATTCAGAGATTATAATGTATTAGAGGATGCAGAATTGAGGGAAGGTATCAAGATTTATAGTGAATGGCCAACTATTCCTCAGGTACATATTCGTTACATTTGGTGAATGCACAGCTTGTCTGTGATTAAGAGTTACAACAAGTTCCAGGTTTTTATGAAAGGCGAGTTTGTCGGAGGATGTGATATAATGGTTCAAATGCACAAGGATGGAGAGATTTCGTAAGTTTTTTTTTGAATCTGATTCTCTGCAATGCGTTTAGTTGGACAGGAATCGTAATTTACTTCTTTCAGCGACTTTTTCGACTCGAAAGGAATCCCTAGCAGATATGGGGAAAAGAAGTAAAACGCAGTTATGGATATATTCTTAGATTAGGCGAGGATTACTCGGATGGAAATTAGATTGTTTTTATTACATGTGATCGAAAATTATTTCGATAGTCACAGTCAATGATGCTCATTTTGTACGATGAAGACATGTTGATCCAAGATTTATGTCCTCAAATAAATCAAAGACAAGTCATGTTCTGAAGTTTGCAAAAAATCGCTCATATATGTATCTACATGTTGTCTGCAGCGCCACACTTTTACCAAAGCAACTTGACATTGAATATCTCCCTGGCTTTATGACGTGGATGTTCGTTGCATTCAACATGCATACGCCCATTGACACGAATGAAGTAGCAGCTTTTGCATCGCAGTTTGAGCCGGGTTTTCACCTGCAACACGAGTTAACATAAGTCTTGTAAAGTCTTGTGTCCGAGTATTCAGCGCAGTATGAATGTCAGAATTTTTGATGGATACGCGATCGACGCATACTACTGAAATATCGAAGAGTATAAGGACTACCTTAAATCCTGCAGTTGACTCAAGCATCAGGGGATTGCGGACTCCAAGCAAGGCTCGTGTCATTGAAGCACCTCCGGCCACCAGCCGTGACATTATTCCAGACATTCTAGAAATACAAAGTTCGATGTTGCCAGCGTGCTAGGCCGCGATTATGGCTCACGACCGGATTTGCGGTACGCGTAGTTTGGGTGTATGGGGTGGGTACATATCCACAAATCCCCGAGCGATCATTGTTATCGTACCCATCGCGACTCATAGAATACATACACCGAGTATGGGTTGTGTAAGTGATAAGCAATAACGTGTACCGCGATTGATCGCGTTGCCTTTCTCATGCGTGGCGGTGATGGCGATCGCGAGCTTCAACAGCGGTCTTATGTGGCGATTGTGGCGGAATAGCGTGGGATTTGCAAACCTTCTGAGTGAATTTCAATATGCAGTAGAAAGCAATAAGAATTGAAATAAAAGCCCGTCAAAAGTCATCTGAGGCAAATAACCGAATCGTAGATCCGCCACTTCCTGATCGACACGCATGTGCTTAATTTCATTGAATCTTCAAATCACTCGAAATGAGGTCATGGAAACGGCTGGCGCTCACAAGAACTGCAAGTGGATTGCAAGGTCTCGCAAGCTATGAAAGTTTTAGGTATTTTCTATTGCCTTAATATAATTGGTTCAGTTGTGAGTACACAGCGTACCGTAAGTGTAGGTAAATATATGAATGATTATTGAATTAATCAATTAAGGTAATTAAATGTATCCAGGGGTTTCTGAGGGCAATTTCAGGCCACAACAATTAAACAAATGAATGAAAGAAATTAATGAGCAAAAATCACACGTAAAAATATGCTGGGTCTGGCTCGCAACTTTGCGATATTGCGGCGTGGCTCTTGCGAGCGTAACACTGCGACCTTGAAGCTGAGGTTACACATTGCGACTCGTGCGGATCGTCCGAGTCGAGCGACTCGCAGAAGTCGTGCGGATCGTCCGAGTCGCTCGACTCGGACGATCCGCACGAGTCGCAAGGTGTAACCTCAGCATAAAATTTTGGATTGCCGCAACTTCGCACACCGCTTCCAAGTTTGAAACAATCCATTCCAGGAAAGGGTAAAGATAAAATAGTTGAGGTGCTTTCCACTTTGCCCGGCGTTCTGCGCTACTTCTGCGTATATTTTTGAAAGGGAAAGGATGACCTTGTCCCTTCCTATGAAGCCCCAGGTATAAATATGCGCTTGAGGGTACAGATTGATTCTAAAAAGGTATTAGATGAGCAGCTACATCAGCACCGAAAGAGATTTGTATGCCAAAAGCTCAGCTTAAGAAACTCATAGATCGTTGCCGTTCTTTTCGGGGTTTTGGGGCTTATGAGGAACTATTTTAAATCCTCACAGCATTCCAGCACCAACATACCCTGCCGTGAAATGAAGGTAAACAGATGTACAGCGAAAAATCAGCAGGAAGGCATGAGGAGGGATGGAACCAGTGCAGTCGACGCAGACATTTAAAGGAAGCTGTGTTATTGGCCGTGGAGCGCGTGAAATCTCAACCGAATTTCATGCGTGCGCCTTCTGCAACTCGGTCCTCTTTTTTGTCCGTGCATAATATTTTTCAAACTTCAAATCCGAAGTAAGATACTGCTTCAGGCATTATAAGGTTGTGGTCACGTTTCAAAGTCGATCGCCCCATGTAATATCTAATCATCTGTGTTCGACGCTGTCCTTCCTTTATACGCTTTCAAATCTTGAAAATCGGAGTCTCATGACCAGTTTCGCAATCCACTGTGGGTCCAACAATTCTCGAAAAAAGCTTTCTTTTCAGGTAACTAAGCTTAGAAGGGCAGATTAGTCATCAGTTATGGAGAGCGTTCTCCCCACGTCATCTCAAAATGAAACGGTCTCAGTTGACGAATACCGTAAGCATTTAGCAACCCTTAAGAAGATTCATGTCAGGAAAGTACACAATTCATCTATTTAGTGGAAAGGATTTATCTGCGTTTTGCTATGATCGAATCCGACGCACAACTACAAAAATTCACCGATACTTACTTGGTTCGCCTAATTGAGACTGCCAGTACGGAGCCGAAAACGCTAGCGAAAGTCCGTTTTCTTCAATCGATCCCACGAATAAAAGCGATCACATGAATTGTGAAATTGCAGATAAAGGAGATTCTCAATCATTACAATCGTCGTGCCAAAGCTGTTGCATCGTTGAAATACCCAGTGGAAGCTCTTTTGACACTGGTCAAGGACAAAGGCGTTGTTGCAGCAGTAAGTTTCGTCCTTGACTAATCCTATATGCGTTTTCTGGATTCAGGTTTTTTCCAGAATCTTTCGTTAGTATACCTGCGGATCGCTTCAAAAAATCTTTCCAATGAGGAGCACTTGAGATTGTTGACCTCGCTCGTCGAAGTACTTTCGTGCAAAATCAATGAAGCAACCCAGTGTGCCGAGTGAGTACAGGAATGACTTTCTATGAATTCGACGAGGAAAGGAGCATTCACTGGTTTTTTGTTCAGATTGTTGTCGCTCTGTGTTCCGGGTTTCATGATCCTCATCCAAAAAGAAAAGCACACTTGGCCGAAGTTCACTTTGTCGGATGATGTGAAGCTGCTTCTTCTCAGATTCTTCTACTGTGTCATAGCGTTTCCTGTTGACCCTCCGTAAGTGCAGCCATTAAAATTCAGGGACTTGCCTTAATAGTCCGTCATTTTAGTGATGTAATAAAGTCCACTTGTACAGCTCTCACAAATGGTGAAAAAGTGTTTACCCCGGCAATTACTGCTGACGAATATCTCATGATTGCTGGGAAGGTGTTCACGAAAGATGTCACACTTGTTCCGGTTCGTGAAGTGGTTTAGTAGTTTCGTTATTTGAGAAAAATGAAATGTAGTGAAAGATGACATTGTGCAAAACAAGTACCTTCTTTTTCGGTAGATATCGGCATAGAGGGGCTGGTTTGAACCCTCTAACAATATCACGCCATGTAACTTTCCTTCCTTCTTTTGCTCCTCATTTTTCTTTCTCTGATACAAGGGCTTTAATCATCTGCAGTGTTACCCTCCCACAACTCTGCACCCACCCCTCCGTTACCGTTTTTGCGTAGTAGGCGTCTCTCCTGGTAATCTATTCGTAGCATAAAAGAAGCAGCTCAGTAGACCGCCGACAGAAGACTCGCTGTTATTAACGGTTTTCAGATCAAACTGTGTGCCCTAAAATTACTGGTCTGCGGATGGTTTGATGATTCAGCTATTTTCTCTATCCTTGTTTTAGCTTCTGCTCAAAATGTCGACGCGTGAGTTTTATTTCTTCCGATCACGACTGAAGATTTTACAAGCCTCAAGTTTTTAATACATACTTCTAGAGTAACCGATGCGGCTGAAGCGGCCTTGAAGAAGATTGATATGTGAGAGCACTTGTAGTTTGCCCCACACCTCGCAAGACTATAATCTGTGTATTGCAGTCAAGCATGCGTAGATAATCGAGTAGTGGTGGACGAATTAATGGCCGCATATTTGGGAACAACAACGGGCACAAAGCCGGTGATGGGCAAAAGTACCACAGTTTCTCCTGCCAATTTCTTGATGAAGCAGAAAATTTTGCAATATCTCACACGATCCGCTATCGCGCCTGTGACTTATATGAATAATATGAAGGTATATCCTTTTGAGTCTTATTGTTGACTTTTTGTAGGTTAATGGGGTTGTTGATTATATGGTACAGGTAATTTGTGATAATACAAACAAAGGTCCTGTATATCTCACAAGATGATGTCAGACCCTGCGATTCTGCATATTTCGTCCTATCACGCAAACCGTGTTTTCGATTCTGCGATGCTTCTTTCGCATGCGAAATTGCAAAATCGCTGGGTCTTACACAGCCTTAGTGTTCCAACCTTTGTGATGCTATTGTATCCGTGAGCTTGGAAGATTTCAGATATGTCTCGATGGGCTCACACAAACGTCGTACACGAAAGTGCTCGTAGCTGCTCTAACATTCTTACAGAAAGTAATTGAAAAAATGCCTGCAGCTGCACAAAAGAACTTTTCGGGTGTGCTGTTCGACCGCGTACAGAAAATTCGAGAAGAAGTCGAGGTAATCCTTTTTCGAATGTGACATAATCTTATTTGGTGCTCCAAACATATTCAGAATAACAATGCGTTGTCACTAACCTATCGATGCATGGGAATACTTGGAAAGCAGAATCCATCCATCGTGACTCGGCAGGTGGAGACTGTAGCGCTCACTTTCAGGGAGACTGCTCATGTGAGTTTGGTCAAATTCATGAAAAGATCAGTATGTGTTGAAATGTTGATACACACTTTCATTTGAAGGCTCCAGATGATGTTGCGTACGCTGTGGTCGACTGCCTTACCCAGTGGTTAGAAGGTTTCCGCAAACTTACGGATCAGTCGCTCAATGAAAAGCTCAAAACACTTATTCAGGAGTTCCTCACACATGTAGGTATGATTCATTGTTATAGGTTGATCAGAGGCATAGCCCACTAAGTGTTATCCGAACTTATGGGGATTTAGCAGGTTTTTGTAGCTGATTCTTGTTGGTGATACGGTGAGACATTCCTTCGAAGAGTGCGCCATTTAAGATTTTGTAAGGCTAACGCTTTTGCCAGTTTCCTTGATTGTGTCCAAGATCGTCTTTTCACTTCGTTCTCCTGCTAGTAAATGGCATTTTTTTTACTATCGCTTCTTTTGCTTTCTCGTTCATGTTATTACTTTAAAAAAAAACTTCTTTTCTATGCGTAGTTGGTTCTTTATCAAGTTTTGTTAAAGCTCTGGGTCAATGAACGTTTAAAAGGGGAATTTTAAGGAAAACTCTAAATGTCGATTGATTGCGTTGAAGTACATGGAAGCATTCCTCAAATCCGATGAAATCGATTTAAGATGGATGTTGCTGCAAGCTTGTGGAGACGAGTTAGTTCTTTTCTGTTTCTATTATACCTGATTATTATATCTCCTTACGTTAGCCTTTTCAGTCGAGATGAGATACGAGGAGAAGCAACTCGCCTTCTTGACGTTTCTTTGAAAGTAAATGTTCCTGTTGAAGTAGTTGTTTCGTATTTGTGGGAACATTTAAAATGTGATATAGTTGATCCCGTGACAGGAAAGGAGAAGACACCATCGTCGCAAGTGATCTCTCCACTCATTCATCAAATGGTATGATGTTTGTCCTCTTGTTTTGGAAGTCTCCTAATCATTATTCTTAAGAGCTCACGATATTTGTGGGCAATAATGGCAAGAGCAGCCGGTGCACATGGTGATTTGAAAATTACCGATAGTGGTCATGAGTGGAAGGAGATCGCTCCTAAAATTGCTCAGCAAATGAAAAATCTGACTACTTTCGCACAAGAATGTATGACAAGGATTTCGTTGCAAGCTCTTAAAGAGGCGCAAGGTGAGTTTTTGTTGGGTTCCGTACTTGTATGCTGTACAGGGATTTGAGGCGTTTATAGTGACTTCATACTTCAGAGGTGCCCTTGTTCCATATTGCGACGTGCTTTTCGGTCACGTGTCCTCCTAAAAATCCACCGTCGTCACTTTTGATGTCATGTGTTCAACGTACTCGAGGAACAACGCGCTCCGACATGGCTAATGTTGCCGCTCACTTAGCGACTACTTTGTTGGGCAGCAAGGAAAGGGACACGATGTTTCCTGCAGCTGTCGAAGCGCTGGAAAAAGCCGTAAGTGATATATGTCATTTCTGGTGCTTTCCAGAGTTCTTTTCGAGGTATTATTCGTTAGAAGAAAGTATTTTTGTTTTCTTGTCGTCTTATGACAAATCAATTTGTCCCGTGGAGCGCATAGAGGTGAATATCCGATGGACGATCCCACAGTGAATGAGTGTTCTCGCTTGATAAACTAGCAGTTGGGCTCTTCTACGGTTCTGAGTTCCGTAGGTGGATTGAGTTCATGCAGGTGAACTTTCTGTTGCTCCATTAATTTTTGTTTGTGGTATGCATCACAACGTCAGTTGCTTGAAGACGCCGGAAGGGGTAATTTTGGCCGATTATACATAGAACCAGTTGGCTGGCGCACACTACTATGCGCGATTCATGGCGATGTTGTGCAAAATGGGTTTGATCGACATGACCACCGTTGTGTATGGGATTGAATGGATTTTTCTTTCCTCTGCTTTCAGCTGAGCTTTCAAATTGCTAAGGAGCAGGCGAGGTGGCCTAATAAGAAAGCTTTCGGCAGTAATATAGATAAGTCGCTTTTCATTGAACCCATTTTGCACGTAATCATGAGTCGCGCGCAGTAGTGTGCGCCAGCCAACTGGTTATACATAAAAGGATCTTATGTCAGAAACTCATTGCTGAAATAAATCCATCTGTTCCTCACGTTTGGGGCACATTGGAACCCAACTACAATTTTCGATCTGAAAACAGGACATTTCAGCACGCCCCGCCCACCGTGGGCGGAGCTTCATTTGGTCAACGTATGATCTTTACTTCTTGTGTAATGCCCTACCCATCGCGCACTTGTTCCCATCTCCACAGATCGTTCTCATGTAATGTCCAAGCTCCCCCACCCCCACACACTCCGCCCACTGTGCCCAGAATTCTTTCTTGACCTTCAGAAACTCATCACTAATTTAAATCCCCCCCACGTTTGGGGCACATTGGAACCCAATTAACAATTCTCGGTCAAAAAACGGGAACTGCAGTGCGCGTCCCGCCCACCGTAGGCGGAGCTTATCTACAGTAGGATACCACCACCCATACTGCTTTAAAAATTCAGGGTCCCAGCTCCACTGCAACGCGAGATATCAGTTTACCGCCATTTGCCTTTCGAGGCTCCTTATCAGCCCTTATCAGTTGCTATCACTTCCGCTCCCCCACCATAGATGTTCCCTTACCACCCCCTACATCACTTTAAAAATTCAGAGTCCCAGCTCCACTGCAACGCAAGATATCAGTTTCCCGCCATTTGCCTTTCGAGGCTCCTTATCAGCCCTTATCAGTTGCTATCACTTCCGTTCCCCCACCATTGATGTTTCCTTACTACCCCTTATATCACTTTGAAAATTTAGGGTCCCAGCTCCACTGCAACGCGAGATGTCAGTTTCCCGTCATTTGTCTTTCGAGGCTCCTTATCAGCCCTTATCAGTTGCTATCACTTCCGCTCCCCCACCATAGATGTTCCCTTACCACCCCTACATCACTTTAAAAATTCAGAGTCCCAGCTCCACTGCAACGCAAGATATCAGTTTCCCGCCATTTGCCTTTCTAGGCTCCTTATCAGCCCTTATCAGTTGCTATCACTTCCGTTCCCCCACCATTGATGTTCCCTTACTACCCCTTATATCACTTTGAAAATTTAGGGTCCCAGCTCCACTGCAACGCGAGATGTCAGTTTCCCGTCATTTGTCTTTCGAGGCTCCTTATCAGCCCTTATCAGTTGCTATCACTTCCGCTCCCCCACCATAGATGTTCCCTTACCACCCCCTACATCACTTTAAAAATTCAGAGTCCCAGCTCCACTGCAACGCAAGATATCAGTTTCCCGTCATTTGTCTTTCGAGGCTCCTTATCAGCCCTCATCAGTTGCTATCACTTCCGTTCCCCCACCATTGATGTTCCCTTACCACCCCCTATATCACTTTAAAAAATTCAGGGTCCCTGCTCCACTGCGACGCGAGATATGAATTTCGTGACAAACAAACACACACACACACACACACACACACACACACACACACACACACACACACACACACACACACATACACATACACATACACATACACATACACATACACATACACATACACATACACATACACATACACATACACATACACATACACATACACATACACATACACATACACATACACATACACATACACATACACATACACATACACATACACATACACATACACATACACATACACATACACATACACATACACATACACATACACACACATACACATACACATACACATACACATACACATACACATACACATACATACACATACATACACATACACATACACACACACACAGACATACTTAGCCGATTATTTATAGTAGGATACCCTAAGTAGTGCAGCAATAGCGAAAGAACTGGATGAGTCAACTGGAAAAAACTCGAAAAATGGAATCTCCTCTCACCCCTTTCCTTGCTTCTCTGCACCGCTGACCGATGCAGGCGCTAGGAGCTACGCCAGCCAGTCCTTGAGTTACTGCGCCCTCTCCGTAATTCTGACAGTGACGGGCGGCATCTCGAAGTTAAGCGTGAAGTGATTGCGAGTACGGCCTCAAATACGCCCTTTTCAACGTCGCGAGTGTGGCCACACTGCTTCCATTATACATTACCAGTCGGGTTGGCCGGCTGACGCCGGCCAACCCTCCTGGACTCGGATTGGCCGGCTTCGCCGGCCAATCCTCGTAGGGGCGGCTTCGCCGCCCCGGCAGGAGGCTCTGCGGTTTTCTGGCTTTGTAGCGAGGAGCGACTTTCGGCTCGCCGCTGGCGCGGCGAGCCGACTTTCGCATGCGCGCTCCGCGCGCATTGCGGCAAGCATAGGCTGTGGTATATGGATAATATGCGGTGCGGTATATGGATAATATGCGGCTTGTATTTTTGTAAGCAAACCTCTAACTATCATCGGCTTTGGTCGAAACCAAGAGACACCACACCCACCTATAACCCCTGCCCACTGAAGGCAGATCTCCTTCAAAAAATGGCAGGATTCGATCCGAACACAAAAATAGATTTGAAGCACTTAGTAGTACAAAAGTAAGGAAGATGGATCGAAACGGTCAAAAAATCCAAGAAAGAAGACCCCCTTCCCATCGTTAGTGCAAGTGTGTAAGGCACAATCGCAGAGGGGCGGCCACACTAAAAGGAGCGGCAGCAGTTGGAGGTGTCTCATCGTGAGCGCTGAGGCGCTCCGTAGTAGTTGACTTTTGAGGATTAAAAGTTTCGAGAGGACGTGCATGTATCAGTTCTATAAGAAACATTGACCTTAACTGATTGCCGGGAGATACACCTGATAATAACACACCACTCCCTAATGGTAACCGAGAACAAACAGTCACTTTGTGAGTGTGGTACCAATATTGCAATTATGGCCGGGCTAGGCTTAGAACTTATGTACTCTATACACAGGGGGTTGACGTGTACAGAGTACATAAGTTTGGTGGGTTGACTCCTATCCAATCCTTACCTGCCCGACCTCCACACACCCGTACCTAATTTGCTTCTTGTGTGCTCCCTACATTTTGGTCTGTCCCTATCCAGTTCTTACTCGCACGACATGAGCAGTCCCATTCTTGACCTTCCCAATTTTTGCAACCCAAGCGAGGGTTTATAAATTTGAGTACCCATCGGTTTTGGTGCAGGCCCCGCCCATAGTGGGCGGAGCTAAGCTTAAAACTTATATGCTCCGTACACGTGACCCCTACCCAATCCTGACCTGCCCGACCTCCACAGGCCCGTGCCTTATTTGCTTATTGCACCCTTCACTTTGGTCAGTCCCTCTCCAGTCCTTACATGCGCGACTTCAACATGATGGGCGGAGGTAGGCTGAGAATTTATGTGCTCCGTACACTTATGTTTTCCTCTACGCTATCCTAACTTGCCCTACCTCTACAGGCCCGTTCCTAATTTGCTTCTTGTGTGCTCCCTACATTTTGGTCTGTCCCTATGCAGTCCTTACTCGCACGACTTCAACAACCCTTTCCTAACTTGCCCGATTTTCCGCACTTAAGCGAGGACCTAAATTCGTTTATTCATCGATTTCGGCGCAAGCCCCTCCCATGGTGGGCGAAGTTGGGCTTAGACCTTATGTGGTCCGTACACTTGGTCCCTACCCAATACTAACCTGCCCGACCTCCACAGCCCGTGCCTAATTTGCGTTCCCTGTGTTCTGTGTTCCCTTTACTTTGGTCAGTCCCTTCCCAGTCCTTACATGCGCGACTTCAACAGACTCTTTCCCAACTTGCCCGATTTCCAACACCTGAGCGTGGACCTAAATTCGTTTATTCATCGATTTCGGCGCAAGACCCGCCCATGGTGGGCGGAGCTAGGCTTAGTTCTTATATGCTCTGTACGCTTAGGTCAGCCCCTCCCCACTCCTAACTCGCGCGACCCTCCAGGATACAGTTGAGATGAGGACCTACCAAGTCTTAACTTGCACGATCCCTACAGGCCCACTCTTGATTTAGCCGATTTTTTCAACCATTTCTGCGCAAGCCCCGCTCACGGTGGGCGGAGCTAGGCTTAGTCCTTAATGAGCTCCGCACACTTTGGACAACCCCTACCCATCCCCAACTTGCCCGACCTCTCCACGTTGCAATTGAGTTGAAAGTAGATATGTGACAAAAAACGGACACATGCACACACACACAAACACACCAAACTTCTGGTTTTAGCTTGCCTCTCATGTGCTCCGTACATTTTGGCTTACCCCAACCCATCCCTAACTTGCCCGACCTCTACAGGTCCATTCCTAGCCTGCCTGATTTTTGGAACCTGAGCGTGGACTTAAATTTGAACACCGGCAGTTTCTGCGCAAGCCCCGCTCACGGTGGGCGGAGCTAGGCTTAGTCCTTAATGAGCTCCGCACACTTTGGACAACCCCTACCCATCCCCAACTTGCCCGACCTCTCCACGTTGCAATTGAGTTGAAAGTAGATATGTGACAAAAAACGGACACATGCACACACACACACACACAAACACACCAAACTTCTGGTTTTAGCTTGCCTCTCATGTGCTCCGTACATTTTGGCTTACCCCAACCCATCCCTAACTTGCCCGACCTCTACAGGTCCATTCCTAGCCTGCCTGATTTTTGGAACCTGAGCGTGGACTTAAATTTGAACACCGGCAGTTTCCGCGCAAGCCTCGCTCACAGTGGGCGGAGCTAGGCTTAATTCTTATGTGCTCTGTGCGCTTAGGTCAGCATCTACCCAATTTTAACATGCCCGACCTTTCCAGACAGCAGTTCAGTTGAGACATCATAACAATGGGATAGGGGTGTATGTGGTGCAGACAGGTTGTAAATGGTTGACGCTGGACTGTGGGAGTGACATGGGTACCCTCGGTGTATCTCTAGGTGTAATTTCCTTACCGGCCCATACAACACAGCTGCGTCGCCATTCGCCTTTCGAGGCTCCTTATCAGCCCTTCAGTTGCTATCACATCCGTTCCCTCACCATTGATATCCCCTTACCACCCCTGCATTACCTTAAAAATTCAGGATCCCAGCTTTGCTGCGACGCGAGATATGAATTTCCTGCCATTCGCCTTTCGAGGCTCCTTATCAGCCCTCATCAGTTGCTATCACTTCCGTTCATTCACCATTAATGTCCCCTTACCACCCCTACATTACCTTAAAAATTCAGGGTCCCAGCTTTGCTTCAACGTGAGATATGAATTTCCCGCCATTCGCCTTTCAAGGCTCCTTATCAGCCCTTATCAGTTGCTATCACTTCCGTTCATTCACCATCAATGTCCCCTTACCACCCCCTATATTACCTTAAAAATTCAGGGTCCCAGCTTTGCTTCAACGTGAGATATGAATTTCCCGCCATTCGCCTTTCAAGGCTCCTTATCAGCCCTTATCAGTTGCTATCACTTCCGTTCATTCACCATCAATGTCCCCTTACCACCCCTACATTACCTTAAAAATTCAGGATCCCAGCTTTGCTGCGACGCGAGATATGAATTTCCCGCCATTCGCCTTGGCTCCTTATCAGCCCTTATCAGTTGCTATCACTTCCGTTCCTTCACCATTGATGCCCCCTTACCACCCCCTATATTACCTTAAAAATTCAGGGTCCCAGCTTTGCTACAACGCGAGATATGAATTTCCCGCCATTCGCCTTTCAAGGCTCCTTATCAGCCCTTATCAGTTGCTATCACTTCCGTTCATTCACCATCAATGTCCCCTTACCACCCCTACATTACCTTAAAAATTCAGGATCCCAGCTTTGCTGCGACGCGAGATATGAATTTCCCGCCATTCGCCTTTCGAGGCTCCTTATCAGCCCTTATCAGTTGCTATCACTTCCGTTCCTTCACCATTGATGCCCCTTACCACCCCCTATATTACCTTAAAAATTCAGGGTCCCAGCTTTGCTACAACGTGAGATATGAATTTCCCGCCATTCGCCTTTCAAGGCTCCTTATCAGCCCTTATCAGTTGCTATCACTTCCGTTCCTTCACCCTTGATGCCCCTTACCACCCCCTATATTACCTTAAAAATTCAGGGTCCCAGCTTTGCTGCGACACGAGATATGAATTTCCCGCCATTCGCCTTTCGAGGCTCCTTATCAGCCCTTATCAGTTGCTATCACTTCCGTTCCTTCACCATTGAGGTCCCCTTACCACATCCTATATTACCTTAAAAATTCAGGGTCCCAGCTTTGCTGCGACGCGAGATAGAAATTATGCGGTGAGCGGACAGACAGACACACACACACAGACAAACAAACACACCAAACTTCTGCTTTATATATAGAGTATGATACTTCCACGACTAGTCTTTCCATTTTCGGGGAACATCTTTCCCTGTTCTGTTTTCATCTTTTGTGTGCGTTACCTCTAGGAGGTGCCAATGTAGGTACGAAAGAGAGAGGTCGCATTTATTCAGGCTTAGAATCTGATAACTGGCCATTTTTCTACTCCTGCTTTTATTATATTTACTTCAAATTGGCCTCAGCTTTTTCGTGTTCTCCATTTCTTCATCCCGTGCATCATTATGGCTGAATATTTGTTTGATTCATGGACCTCACTGCGGGCAAATAGCCGTTCCGATTTCATTCGTGGATTCCGTGAAGCATCCAATGGAAAGATCGTGAATGGTTTCAGAACGTTACGGCAGGAGACTGTTGGCTTGCCAGTGCGTTCATTGCTTCTCATGCAACTTCTCGTTCGGATGTTTTGACAGTGATCAATCATCTCATAAACACATCTGAAGAAGGATACAATAAACCGAACAATGTGCTGGAATCTGCTCTCGGTGCTTTGGCCAACATATTGCGCACTATTCTGATTCATGACAAGGTTTGTCCCATAGGGCTGGTGTTCAGTTGGCAATCCCCATTTTGAGTATTCCAGGATTTCGAGTTGCCTCCAGATGTTTTGGAACGGCTGCTATCCGTCTGCGAGAAGATAGCTGTTTCGCGTAAAGATGCTGTTTCCACGAAAGCACATGAAGAAGCAACTAATGCAATAGGTTTTTGTGCCACAACAATGGATTCTTCAGTTTATGATAAGGTAGGATAGCCGGGGAATGACGTGTAGTTACAACTGTTCATGAACGTCTCCGCTCAATTTACTTATAATTAAGACATTAGTGGTGCTCTATTCTATTGGGAACGGTCCTCCCCAACCGGAAGTACAACTCATAGTAGGGTCAGCGCTCTTTGACGTTGCTCTTGGACCTTTCTCAACTTCTCGCCGAAACATGTACATAACATCAGAGGAAGACTTCCAGGTGGGTAAAGTATAATGAAAGTAGCCTCAGTTGTATTGATGTATGCTCCATTTGCAGCTCGGTTCCCTCGGCAAAGACTCGCAAGATAGCTGTGAGAAACGTCTTGCTCAGATATTTTCGAAAATTCTTGATGAGAAGCTCGCATCACTGAACCATCATGAACGACGATCGGCATTGATTTGGTTGCTCGTCGTGGTTCGAAGGAGTTTCAAGGCTCGTGCCAGTTTGCTGCAAGGAATGTTGGGCAAGATCCAAAGTGGCTTTGGCATAGGTCTCGCTGAAAACGATGGCGAGTGGTCATTTCATTTGTAGCATCAAATATATATCCAATCGAGCATGAACCTCATTCTAACCCAATGTTTTGATCTGCAACTATGTGTAAAGTTGGTAGTGTTCTGTATACTAAGGAAACCGATAGCACACAACATTAAGCTTTCTATTAGGTTGGACGGGAAGTTCTGGGACACTTTTTGTTTTTTCCTGTAGAAACCTGTAAAGCTTCGGGAGCATTTGGTAGTGGGGGGTATATGAAGCGTCTGAAAAGGGCTTCTGAATAGCACATTCATATTCTCTACGGCTTCAACTAGCAGTGAATTTACGGCAATTTCGCGAAAGGTGCGAAATTCACGAACACCGCCTCGGTTCCTCAGCATGCGAGGCCACTAACAAAATTAACCAGTCGATGGACCCAGGTACTGTCTCTCATATGGCGGCAGCCCGATGGCTCGATCGGCTCAAATTGGAACAGGAAAATATTCAAAAAATTGCATTGAGAAAAAAACTTTTTTTTTTTGAAAATTTTCAAAAAAATAGGAAACTGTTACCATCCAACACGACAGCCACTGCCGATCTCTACTGCAGGCAATTGGACACCGGAGCGCCAAAACTTACCGGAAAAATGGACCAAGACCTCTTCCTCCACGATAACGCTCACCCACATGTGGCAAAGTTGGCGTGTCAAAGGATCCAGGACCTCGGCTGGACGACGCTTCCCCACCCACCATATTCCCCGGACATGTCCCCAACTGACTACCACCTATTCCGGTCGTTGAGCCACTTCCTTGACGGGCGACAGTTCAAAGATGACGACGATCTCAAGAGCGGGCTCCAGAACTTCTTTGACCAGAAGTCTCCCGAATTCTACCGGAAGGGTATCTACGATCTTCCTGAGCGTTGGCAGTACATTGTAGATCACGATGGTGCATACTTTGGTGACTGAAGTTACATGTGAGTAAAATTAAAATAAATTGAATTTTTCTCACAAGGTGTCCCAGAACTTCCCGTCCAACCTAATACAAGTGAGCTGAAGATGCACGTTTGCATGCGGACACCATGCGAATCATAACTGCTAGTAAATACATTTTCCGGTGTCCACGTTTGGCAACAATGTGAAGTATCTGATGATTCCTTTTTTGAGTATTTGATTTTGACACTTTAGATTTCACACAGGATGTGGCATCAAGTGGAATTGGTTTGGTGTATGAGATGGCATCCGATGAGCAACGAAAGGCGTTGGTGAATGATCTGATCTCAAGGATTTCTGAAGGGAAGCCGTTCTCGACAGCGAAAGTGGATTCTAATACAGAAATATTCAACAAAGAACAGCAGATCACCGGTCCTGATGGGTGAGTGGTGTTGCTCAGAATATGTGAAGTTTGTGTAAAGTTACATTTAAGGCAGCATTTGACTACGTATAAAGAGCTATGCTCGCTTGCCACGGACCTCAATCAACCTGATCTGGTTTACAAATTCATGAATCTTGCAAGGCATAATTCAGTGTGGAGCCTCAAGAAGGTTCTTTTTTTCTTTTTTGTATAATTTAGACATACAAACGGTGTTCTCTGCTAGCCTCACATTCGCATTGTTACTTAAGGGTGCAGCCATGGGTTTTGCCGCTGTGTTGGAAGAAGCCAGTAGCGAATTGGAACCATTCATAGGTCAGATAGTGCCCAAACTGTTTAGGTACCTTTTTTCTCCTTATTTTCTCGTTTATTCATTGAAAATTGGGTCTTCCCTAGTACTTAGCTTTAAGGTATCGGTACGATCCAGATTTGAAGGTCAGACAATCGATGCGCTCAATTTGGACTGCGCTTACAGCGTCGCGTCGTGGCCTTGTGGGTCCAATTTGCTTTTTCTGATTAACTCCACATTCATAGTAGTCGTTATGCAAGAAAATCACAACGGC
This sequence comes from Trichostrongylus colubriformis, assembly GCA_963978905.1. Classification (NCBI taxonomy): domain Eukaryota; kingdom Metazoa; phylum Nematoda; class Chromadorea; order Rhabditida; family Trichostrongylidae; genus Trichostrongylus; species Trichostrongylus colubriformis. The sequence continues at coordinate 17,447,538 of OZ022259.1, read as the reverse complement.
TTGATAAAATGGAAATATGTACTTGAGTTGCCAGATTTCTTTGAGTTTTGAATATTTGAAGAGCATGAACTTTGAGAGAAAAATCCATAGGGGTTTGAACTTTCATTGCTAGCTTTCATTACTTATGTCTGAAGCCTTTTTGGGCTTTCGTTCCGTAGAGTTCTCTGGTTGCCTTTGTCCTTTTGTGTATTAATCGTTCAGTTTTCATCACTCTGAAATGAATTCCTCTCTTCTCTCTTGTTTATGTAAAGGAGTCGCGCTATCAAACATGCTATCGTTGGATGGAAACGCTATGCAAAACTCGTATGCAGTATAGTGCTTGTTGAATGAGATGATTTTCTCAGGTCGAGGAATACGCGGATGATATAGCCAAAGAACTTCAACAGCACTTGACTAGTCCTGAATGGCGTGTCAGGGAGTCAGCGTGAGTAGCTTCTTCCTTTTTTTCCATTTTTCTTTGGGTTTCAAGTACCTTGAAAGTCTTTCAGATGTCTGGCACTGTCAGACTTGATCCAAGGCAATGATTCTCGATATATACGTTCGATTACTCCAGACCTTATGCTGACAGTATTCCGACTGCGTGATGATATAAAGGTATATTTATTTGTTAGTACTTCCCTTGTCGTCCTATACCTACAGTCAGTCAGTCAGGATAGATTGCTTGTGAGTTTTAGGAATCGGTTCGTATGGCCGCAAACCGTGCCATTGCAACTCTTGGTAAACTAGCTGTTCGTCTTTCTTCGGAATCGCCAAAGGGACATGATCCACGGATATTTATCAGCTCGCTGCTCCCTGTTTTGATCCGGAATGGGATACATTCCGATATAAAAATTAACAAGCAGTTCAGGTATTGTTCCTGCTCAAGGTGAAATTTTCGAAACATATGCTGAGAATATTATAGTATCTCTCTTCTGCTGGAGCTCAGCAAAACAGCTGGTTCACAACTCCGTCCCCATCTTGCCGAACTGATTCCATCTCTCATTGACTCAATAAGTGATGCTGAGCCGGCTGTTCTGAATTATTTGGCTGCTCGCTCTAGTCTGGATGAATTGGAAATGGTGGGTCCATGAAAAAGATTTTTGTCGTGTTATACATGTGCTTTTTTGTGGTTGAGTGGCTGTGCTTTCCCATTGTGGTGAGGCAGGGTTTATACAAAAAATGGAAGGATCGCTTTTAGCTGGATGATGCGCGAGCAAAAATGGCACGTACATCTCCTATCATGACTGCCATCCAAGATCTTCTTCCGCAGGTGGAGCGATTTCTATGATTCTTTTGTATATCTCGTTTCCGTTTGTTCGAAGAAGATTCGTAAAACGAGAAATTAAGATTGATGGCTCCGTGTTGGCAGCTATACAACCTCGATTGTGTGAGCAGCTACGATCCAGCGCGGGTGCTAGCACTAGAACTACGTGTGCTCAGCTACTTACGATGCTAGCCCTCAGAGCTCCGCAGTTATTAGGGGATCATCAAGCCCAGAGCGGTAAGTCGTACAATCACCGCTACTGGTCCTTTTCACATCTGGCGATGCAAGGTTTCTTCAGATAAGTTGTTCAATGCATTGATATCTGGGACACGAGATCGTAATCCTTCCGTGCGGAAACACTTTGCTAGCGCTGCTTCTTACATGGCAAAGTACGCCTCACCGTCGTCATTCGAAGCACTTATGCGAACCGTTCTTAAAGATCTTCTTACGGATGATGGTAAGCATATAAAATCTTTCCGCACCGCGACGGTCTGGGCCGTGGACAAAACCTCCAATAGTTCATTGCCACTTTTCGTCTATAAATCTTTTAACTAGGAGCTCCAATTTTCCTAGTTTCCTCGTAGTTACGTGTTTCACGTCCTCTTAAAGAAGAACGGAATCTGTTTTGTGAATATTTCTTATGGAGTGCGGTGATTGGTTTCCATTTCCTCCACCAGACCAATAGTAATACGGCCACTATGATCTCACCTTTAGATCTCCCACTTTAACACGACTAACATCGTCCGCAGTCATCCATTTTTATTCTAAAAATCCACAATTTCTTGCAGAGTCTATGAAGCAGTCTGCGAAGCACGTTTTGAAGAATTTGTCCGCAAACTGCTCTGAGCTGCTGCAGGGTTACTCAAAGCTTGTTGTACCTTACGTATTTATGGAGACGTGCCAGCAGGGTGAGTGTTTTTCATTTCCTCCACAACACTGAAGTGCTACACTGCCTGAGGATGACCTTCAGCCTTACGAAATCTCTTTCCTTTTTAGTGATCCGTGGTGACGAAGCTTCTAAGAAACGCCAGGAAGAATGGAATGAACTTTGGAATGAGATCGTGCCCAGTAAGTTCCATTTGGGCCCTTATTATTCCTCAGGGAGTGCAAAAGTAAATTGAATGATCAGTTTCGTCATTGACGAACATTTTCCGTCTCTCATAGTTCTATGGGCTTCTATTCCAGGTACGGAGGCAGCCGTACGCATGTATCGTGAAGAGATTATTCGTTTCGTTGTGGAGATTCTGCAGAATAATGATGTGTGGTCCGTTCGTGCTCAAGCTGCTCGGATGTTAACAGAAACAACAAAACACCTTCAAGAGAGATTAGAAGGCAAGGATGCAGGTAGCCGCATGGGTCTGGTTATGGTTCCATTCATACTTCGATCAAACGTACATAGTATTCACTTCCGATTTGATTTCAGCTTCTCTGCTTTCGTCCTTGCTTCCCATGCTTTCTGGACGCATTTGGCCTGGTAAAGAGGATCTTCTTTCGGCAGTTGGAACGATCTTCTCTTGTGCTGGGCCATCGCTTCGAAAGAACTGGTCTGATAACGAGGTGGAAGAGGTGGGCGGATTCCGAGTTAGTCTTCGTGATTTTATTTTTGGAAATGATTTCTGCAATTCTTCAGGTGTTTGCTATTTTGAGTAGAGAAGCTTCGAAAAAGAAAAAGGACTACGCTGCTGCTGGTTTGCTATCTTGCGCTTTGTTTTCACGAAGTCTTCCGTACACGAAAGGTGCGCTGTGGCTGTTGGAAAAAACCAAGGAGAATGTGCGTAAGGCACTTGATCCGAGGTATACTACCCTTTATTGACCATTCTTCTTGTCACGTATAGACATCTATTCATTTATATATTGTGTAAACATATATGTTCACATTATACATTCATACAATTATACATTAAAAGCACGATCCGAAAAGGGTAAATTTCTCTGGTTTCCCTGTTTTTACTGTTATTTTGAGGAAACAACATAGTTTGTCTTCAGCGAGGATGACGATCAATCTGAAGAAGAACTGAGTGGTAGCTCTAGTAAAGAAGCTAAACTGGCTGAATTCGTAAGTCAAAACCTGACCGCCTTAACCAAGGCCATTGGAGGGTTCTCGGAAGGTCTGTTATAAGCAAGATGTTGCTTGATTATTTCCACTGATATGCTTCGAAATTTCAGGAAAGGATGCGACTGCTGCAATCGATGCACTTTGTTCGTATTTGACGTCACCTGGGCTTTTTTGGAAGGCAAAACAAGCTCTGGTGGTATCACTTTTGGATTTGATTGGAAGGTCCGTCATCTTCGGTGATCCGTTTCTGATTCCATCTTTCAAACAAAGTCTATAATTCTTCCAAAGTTCTGCCAAATTCCACGATAGCGTCAGATATAATGATTTTAGTTGGCAGCTTCAGTCACCTGTGCAAGTCACAAATCTCATAGAAGCCCTACTTGTTGTGGCTGAAGAAATGGTTGCTCAACAAAGGAAATCCATAGCGATGCAATGTTTAGCTGTAAGCTTCTTGTGTAGTGTTTTCTTTTTGTAAAGTCTCGGTATGTAAGCACATTCCACTAGGATCTATTTCAGGTAATTTCCAAGATAGCTCAGCGTAAAGAGTTGTTCGCAGTACAATGGGACCAGCTCAAAGCAAAATGGGAATCTAGTCCAGTGGTTCAAGAAATCGGTTTATTCGACGATCTCACCAGTTTGGAATTAGGCGCTAATAATGTTACCGAGTAGTAGATGAGCACCTTGTTGCTCAGATATTGTTAGAAGCTTATTTTTCACCACTTTCAGCAATACGGATTTCAGATTATGTAATTAACTATGGGTGCATAAATATTTGGAATAGTCGGCTTCGCTTATTTTTGTGTTTTGTCACATCCTATTGATCAATTGCCACGATAACAAATTTGCTAGGAAATCTCCTAATCGGCAAACAGATTTAGTTGTGGCATGTCATCAAGTAAGTTCAGCGATGGCAGCAAACCGAGAGTAGCCCATAGAGCAAGTGCTGCTTCTGATGAGGTACTGCAGTCGTTAGAGCATAAGCGCTTAGCCTTAGCCAAGGTTCGGATTATTCTATTTGTTCTTTCCATTGCCTATAGGCTGAAATAAACTGTGTTTCTATAGATCGCGGCTTCCATAGGTTCAAAGAAATCCGGCGGCAAAGGATTAAATAACGTTAAACATTTTACAAACAATATTGTTACGAAAGGTGGGTGATCCATATTCGTTGGTGATATTCTATCTTGAATACTTGAATGATTCACAGGACCTGATGTAAAGAGAAAGAAAGTTATCCACAGCGATGATGATGAGGATTTCATAGTCGAGGACGAAGCTGATGACGCGGATGAAGATTTTATGTTAAGTGATGAAGAACAAAAACGTCCACGTAAGAAGAGGACTGGACTGGATTTTTGGCTGAAGTACGTATAGTTCATAATTTGCTCCAATTTGAGTTTCACTTTATCACCCTTACGACTGAACGGTAAAATCGGAGTAATATAGACTTTACATTGGAAGGAAATCTATGCATATTCATCACTCGTTCATAAGATTTGCGGCTCTTATCGGTTTGAAATTTCAGGGGAAATGAAAAGAAGTCGAAATCCGATGTACCCAATGAGTTGGCCACCAACGCCTTGGGGCTGGGGCGGTCGGGAGCATCTGGGTGAGACCTATTTACTTACACTTTCAACTTGTATGTCTGGTTTTCTTCTTCTCATGCATCCTTCCTCTTCAGGAAAGTTCAAACGTTGTCCGAGTCAAGCGAAGAGGAATGGTTATGCAAACCGCGATTAGATGAAAATGCGAAGGTTTTGCGATTACTGTTCTGACTCTACTTTTTCAACCCGACGTAGCATTTAATAGAAGCACTCACATTTAGCGTTTGAAAACTCGTGTATCGGATTCCCCTGTGAAGAAACGTTCTCGCATCAAGGCGGTTTTCTCTGACGAAAGTGATGACGATCAAGAGGAAAATCTGACGGTAGCACTGATTTCGCTACATTTCGTATGAAAATGTGTATCTAATGACTCCAATATAAAACTGAATGGCTTCAGTCGGCCAACACATTGAAGAAAGTGGCCAAAGCTGCAGCAAAGCACGGTCGGAAGCGAAAAAAGTCCTCAGATGAAGAGTACTTGGGCGATGATGCTAGTGAGAGAGGCTCTTATCGTGGCGGACATTCTTCAGAAGAAGCATCCTCGGATAGTGACGTAAGTAATTTCCTTCCTGAAGTTTTCAGTTGTGTCAGATGGTGTTTTGCAGTTAGTACATATGCCTGGAAAACATGAACGCGGTTCGAGCCCCGTTCGAGATCAAAACTTTTGCCCATATTTTAGCACTTTTGTAACAACTTCCTTTTTAACTTTCCTCTTCATTATATTGTGATCGGACGGAGGTGGTATAGTGACAGGTGGTGCACTCACCACTCTCATGGTGCGTGGATCAAATCCCGCATCAGCGCCCGCTCAGGCCAACCAGGCCTTCCATCCCTCCGGGGTCGGCAAATTGGTATCAGACTCGTCTGAGAGGATAAAAGCACTGACCTGTACATCGGCTGGCCACCGCAAGTCAGTGTTTTGGCCACATCACAACCACCAGCCATCACGATTCTGAATGGAACTAGAATGTGCGGCGCATCCCAGGAAGGGAGTGATAAACGCCAAAAACTTTATCCTTTACTCTTACACTTTTATATTGTGATCCCCACATAATGACAATACTTCTATCAGCAGGCGAATCCGCCGTGTGCAGATATGCACCCCACTTGAACTGTACTCTTTTAGCACATTTTACGCAAGTTCGGTATAATCATTAAGGCTTCTGAGCACAGTCAAACTCCTCTCCTCGCTCTCAGTGCCTATCTCTAAAATAACCAGGATTTTCAATTTTTCTCTGAATCCAAATTTGACATTATATCTTATAAGTATATACAAAGTGAATACAGTTGGTATTCAGGATGATGAGCACCACTCGCGTTGCGATGGGGAGGACGACGTTATGCGTGCATGTCTCGAATTTTTCAATACATCATCTCCACAACACCTCCGTTCCACTCCTCGTGTGACTGAAAGAATCGTATCACAAGTTGTCGACCGTCGACCGTTTAATTCATTTGCTGAGTTGGTGAGTTCGTTTAATCGACCTGTGGTTTTCATTGAATTCATGCACCTTTTATGATTTCAAGGAAGCGGCTGTCTCAGAAGTTCCGCGTGGAATGGGTGCCTTGAATGCTTATATGGAATTCCTTGAAAATCGTGGTGTTTTGGAAAAAATACTGGATGATTGCAAGGACCATGCTCTATCTGTTGCCGCAGAATTCGAACGGTGCACTGATCGTCGCCTCAAGCCGGCACTTTTGGATGACAAGTAGGTGGTGATTCTGATGACAGTTGATCATTTGTTACTTTGTTTCATATACACGCAACTGTAATTCGTTGCAGGTGCACATTACACGAATATCAGCACGTAGGCTTGAACTGGCTCGTGATGATGCATGAAAAGGGTTTCAACTGTATTCTTGGAGATGAAATGGTGAGAATTTGTAATTCCGCTTATTTTTTCTTTTGTCCTCTGACCGTTTCCATGGTAAGCGGATTACATTGTGGTTTGTTGGAACATCCACACCATGAGAAAATTTGAAAATGGAGAGAAGCTGTTATTCAGCAGGCTCATAGCGTTTCACGAAAAAGTGCTTTTTTGTTTATATTGCGAGGTTTTCAGGGTCTTGGCAAGACAATTCAAATCATAGCGTTCATAGCTTACTTAAAAGAAGCAAACGTTCGTGGCCCACATCTAATTGTCGTCCCTTCGTCAACAATCGAAAACTGGATGGCTGAGTTCGTCAAATGGTGCCCGAAAATTCGAGTATGTTTGCCCTAATTTGCATATTTCTTCAGTATCAAGCTTTTGGGCAGCTTTTGTTGTTACTTTCAGTTAGTTGTTTTTGTGTGTTCATTCTTTGTTTTTAGTTATTGACTTACTATGGGAGTCAGGAAGAGCGACGCCAGCTTAGGCACATGGCCAAAAAGAAGAAGGAAAATGTAATCCATTCTTTGAATTGGGTTTTGTGTACATTTTTTCATTTGCTTTGAGCACTGTTTCATTTAGATCGATGTCATTCTCACCACATACAATATGATCTCATCGAAACACGATGATAAGAAGTTTTTCAAGAATTTTAGTATTCATTATGTTATATATGATGAAGGTCACATGCTAAAGAATTGCGGTACGGATCGCTATCGAAATCTGATGAGAGTCAGGGTGGGTGTTGTGAGAAAACTTTTCGGACGGCCTTCTCTTTTCCGAAGAGATCATGCCACTGATGTGGTTACAGGGTAAGCGCAAAGTGCTCATGACTGGAACTCCGCTGCAAAATAATCTCATTGAATTGATATCTCTGATGTATTTCGTGATGACACATATTTTTACAAAGTATTGTGAGGATATCGCCCAACTCCTGCAGCATTTCAAACAGGTATTTCTGATCCGGAATAAGATATTGATACCGCTAAAAGTTTGTTTGCAGCAAGGTCCTGCTCTCGAATCAGGCTCTTGTTCCATGTATCAGAAAGACCGCATAGAGCAAGCTAAGCTTATCTTGCAGCCATATATGCTGAGAAGGCTAAAAACTCAGGTAAATAGTGGCTCCACATATAATGAGAAAGTATCATTACCCTCCCTCCAGGTCCTGTATCACCTGCCAGAGAAGCACGAAGAAGTCATAGAAGTAGAAATGTTGGAAAATCAAAAAGAATTGTATGAAAATGTCCTGGACAGGTAGGTGCCACCCTTTATTTGATTGCTTCAGTTATGCCCTTGTGATGCTGTTGTCTTGCATTTTGTTGTTTTTGAAACTTCGTGACATGGTTAAGCCTTATTAATACAGTGACTTTCATAATTATAAGGTCACCCCCAAATTTTCGGTTCTCAGAACACACACCCTGCCGAAAATTTTTTGAATATTTTTTACAGATTCCTCACTACTGAAAACCCTTCCATACTAGTTTTGATGACATTACCTTCTAGCCCGATATTTCTATGAATATTTTCTGATTTTTGTGCCGTTTCATAATTATAAGGTCACCCCGAAGAAGGAGAGGATTTGCTAAAGTTAACAGCGCATGCGAAGGAGCTCATAATCTATGGTTCCCTCCTGTTTAATAACGACATTAACTAGCCGTTTGGGGAAGTGGAAACGAAATTTCGAAGAGCGTTACCACAGATATCGATCCAATCTTCAACAATTGCCTGTTTCAGCAGCTTTGTTTCCCAGAACTGGCGATTATTGGGGTAAATATTTTTGCGGCGATGTCTCCAGATCTTCCCAATAGAGCTGAGACCAATACTACATGCTATCTATGGCTGAAGGTCCGTATTTCGGAACTTTAACCACGATTCCGTTGAATGACCTACTTGAACAACAGCCTTGTCATGCAGTTAGACGCAATTATAAGAGCCGATCGGCTCCAAAAGGCAACTGATTTCTTCGTAAGATCTCCCAGCAGTCTCTGGAGTCCATTCTGCAGGGTTCGAAGGCAAGGCTTAATGTAACCTCATTGCCCCACTTAGGCCATCACCCTTCTCCCACAAAAATTGCAAAGGCTCGGCTAGATCGGCGCAATTCTCAGACCAGGCTAATACTACCTCTACCCTTCAGCACCATACAAATAGAGTATTTCCAGACTCAAAAGTACAATTCGGATGGAATTATTCGTATGCAGGGTGCAACTGCTATGAAATTTCAGTTTCGTTCAATCCGTGCTCAAGAACAACTTTAAGAATTGAGGTCGTTCCGCCTTATGGTGTGCTGTAGGCCTCGGAAACTACTTCACTATTTCTTCACTGATGTTTCTGCTCTTACTCGCTGCTGTCGCTGTGGTTCCAGACTAAAAATGGTTCAACTCCAAACAAATCTGGTCCATGGAGGAGGTGCTGTAGAAAGTGGCCCCCACAATCCTTTCCTCGTTAATGATAATAATCTCACGTGGGAGTTCAGAGCCTGGAAAACATCTGAAGACACCGAATCTCTCAAATTTCATCCAAATGAGCACAGGAATCTCCCGATTTTTTTTTGGAATGGCTCTCAAACTGAGCTTGGCACCACAAAAATCCCAAACCTGGGCTTTTCTCTCGGAACATAGTAGCTAGCCGCAAGACGATTAAATATGTATCTCGAAGATGTATTTGGAAGACAAATCTAAAATCACAGACCTGCCGGGGGCTTAACTTTTTTCCTTTTTTCAGGGTTACCTTATAATTATGAAACGGTGCAAAAAACAAAAAATACTCCTGAAAACATGAGGTAAACGAGACTGTTACCAAAAATCGGACACAGGGGTTATTTCAGGTGAGGAATCCGTCTATGAGACTGAAAACATTCCTCAGTGGAGTGTTGCCGAGAAAACCTGCAAATTCAGGGGTGACCTTATAATCACGAAACGCACTGTATCACCATTGAACAGAATGATGGTTCATTTCAGCGTTCGCGGTGTAGGTGGAGATACAAATAATGCCTATGGAGCACTAATGCGTTTGAGGCAAGCAGCAAATCACCCCTTATTGAGACGGGTTCAGTATACGGATTCATTGTTGGACAAATTGGCAAAAACTCTTTGTGCTAAGGTATTTTCTAAACGTTATGACTTGTATTCTTTTTCTGATTGTAGTTGTGGTTGTAGCTTGTAGCGTTGCTTCCGCATTTGAGATCCTCGGCGAGGGAGTGACGAGATACTTCTATAAATACTCGATAACTATATCTGAATTCCATATTGCTTCTTCATTTATGTTATACTGATCATCAAGGTTGCTACCGGCCTTTTGTTGATGATCGATTGACTGGCAGGTCTAAAAGCGCGACAGTGGGCCCTGCCTCGGATTTTGACTAGGTTTCATGGCCTGCTACTGAGTGAAGCTTGAAACTCGCTCCACCGATTGTTACGTGATACGCCGTTCCTATGAGACCTCGTAGGGCGACGGTAACAACGCTCGTCTCAGTCTCCAAATAGCTGCTAGGCGTTGATCAAGCCTGTTTACTTGGAGAAACGCCTGCTACTTCTTGAAGTTGATGCTTAGTAGAAATTAGCCGGTATCAGGATACTGATCATGTATACGTAGCAGCTGTCAGCAAATTGTGACAACTTACATTCCGTTGCTACCGTTCAAGGTCGACGTTCACTTCAAGCACTTATACAGCTGCTTCGAAATGTGGCAGCTAAGTGTCTTCTCTCACGATCAAGGGGTCCTCAACTAGTTTGAAACTTTCACCCGCGGTATCGGTAGATCAACAAATCCTGATGGTAATTATGAAGCAACAACTCGTCTGCGCTTCAAATTTGTTTCTTTCCTACGAGGTTAATCCACGGAGTTCAGATGACCGCCATAAAAGTCTTTTAACTTGTCTTTATTTCTGTAGGTGTTTGATGATCTCTTTGATCTTATTGGATTTTGTACATAGAGGCTCGCGAAACTGCCCTAGTTGCTCTAGAATTCATTTTTGAAAAGTGGTCAATCGTCACTTGAAGTAATTCTCATTGCGCTTTAGGAGAAACCGTACGAGAAGAAGAAGTGGGAGGACGTTGCGGAAGATTTGTCCTATCAGTCCGATTTCCAAATAAATCAAATATGTGAAAAATTCCGTAGTACGAAGAAATATTTGCTCAACGAAGATTTGGCACTTGAGTCGGGAAAATGTCAAGTGCTGGATAAGCTGTTGCCGAAAATTAAATCAAAGGTACTCTCAGCAGTAAATCGTTTGAAATATGATCTTGCTATTAGATGATAGTGTTAGGAAACCGTGGTTGTTTTCTCATTGTTATCATTCTCAGGGCGATAAAGTACTGATATTCTCACAATTCACTTCAATGCTCGATATTCTTGAAGTGTATCTGCGGATTCGTCAGTATTCATATAGACGGTTAGACGGTTCTACACCTGTCATGGACAGGTTGGTTACTTTCAATCGGATCTCCTTTTTGTTGTTATGAACTTCCCTCTGCAGGCAAGAGATGATCAACGAGTTTAACAATGATCCCGAACTTTGTGTCTTTCTTCTTTCAACACGTGCTGGAGGCTTAGGCATCAATCTCACCTCGGCAAATCATATCATCCTTCACGATATCGATTTCAATCCATATAATGACAAGCAGGTACCTCGTCGATTCATGATGTTTCTCATTATTCGTCTATCATCAACAAGAAAGCCACTCTGTAGTAATGGTCATCAATATTTAAACTGAAAGCGTGAATGGTTCGAAAAGGGTTTATGGCTTGGGTCTAGCTTGTAATACTCTTTTCAGCTATAATCTCCTGTTGTGTGGAAGTTATAGAGTGAGGGGATGGCGAGCAAAACTATAGTAAAAGGTTGAAATATGGCATTCTGTTATCTGGTTCACATAACTGACTTTAAAAGGCGTGACGGCAGTACAGGAGGATGGTGTTACTTGCAAACATTAAGGAGAAAGGTCGGATGGACCGGTCGTATTTGCGCAAACAAGCACTTATACTGCTAACCGATTTCGAAAGATCTACCCAATACAGAGCTATGAAAACCTATAGTTTCATGTAATATCACAACCCTTCAGGCTGAAGATCGGTGCCACCGCATGGGACAGGAAAAGGAGGTGTACGTGACGCGGCTAGTCAGCAAAGACACTGTTGAGGTGATTGTGATTGCTTAGTATTTGTTATTTTGGTAAACCAAGTCGTGCTTTTTCAGGCAGATATTCATTGTTTGGCGCGGAAGAAGTTACAGCTCGAGAAGGCTGTAACAGATGGGATCAAAGGACAGCTAGACGGTATTTGAGTTTACTTCTGATTATTTTGCCGATAATCAGTTGCGTGTTAACTAATTCCAGAGAGCGATGAAGTGACACGTGGTTCAGGCGAATCAAATGAGGAGAAGCCGGATAGTGACACCCTATGCCTTCTTCTTAATAGTGCCCTAAAGCGTAAATCTATAGCCGAAGAGACCTAATCTCTTGATGAAAGCTACTTGCTACTGTTTCGCTTTGCACCTACATCATTCCTTTTACATCTGTTTTTCAATAACCTCATTCATCTTAATTAGCGATGAAATCTTGGGCAAACAGACGATCTCGCGTTTTATCCCGATACCGTTCCTAAGTGCTATTCCGCTTTAAGATGTTCTTTATAAAGTGTAGTCATGGCGTCTGACGATGTAAAAACACCCACTCATCATCCCGTTGTATGCCTTACACCCTTTCGAATTATCGAATCAATTAGCACTGGTTGTTCAAAAGAAATCTAAATCGGGTTAGACAGCCGAAAGTGAAAACCGTAGGTTTACCTGAAGTGCTTCGGCGCTGTAGGTTATTTTGTACTTTTGGTGTAATTTTGTGAAGTTTTCAGCAGAGTACCGAAGTTTTAGTTGTACGTATTTTGCGATTGTGCAACGTTGCGTTTCTGCAATCTTGCAACTTCGCATGCGACGTCACAAAATCACAGAATCGCGAAATCTGACATCAATGCAGTGCAGCTCTTGTGTAAGTGCTGATATATTGTAGCAGTCAGATGTGGCTAATCTCTGCTGGAAATCCCGTTTTGTTTGTTGTGGTTACTTTCGCATCTCACTCGTTTTCGGTTAGTTTTGTGACTCATTACTGTTAATGGTTACATTCTTGTACTATCTAATGAATAATCACTTGCGATTCTTTAGAATCTGTTAATTGTGATGACTACTGTGCTGCTATAACCATGTAAACTTGTTTCAATTTTGCAAAAACTTTTTTACGCAGATCTTCAAGTTTTCACATGGTCTTTACAAAATTGCCTTTCAGTATTATAAAACTTAACATCATGTGGCCTGCTACAAGTTAGTAATGGCTTCATATCCAGCAAAGTCCGTACACGTTTTTAACAGTTGATTCATATCATAGATCCTGAGCCCTTCTTTGAGCTGGATTTCTCACAAAGAAGTAGTACTAACACGTTACTAAATTGCGGGTTCTGAGCACCGTGTCATGCATCCAATAAACAAATAAATAAATGTACACCTATCTTTCCGTTGTGGTCTAGGTGCTATCGCAATGAAGGGGGGGGGGGCGTCCCACTAGTGGGCCCTATTTTTACCCAAGCCAAGAAGAGGAAAGGAACCTCTTCCCTCCTCCATTAAAGCTTAGGCTAAAGTATACTGAATGTGCAGATTGACCCCTTAAAGATCTGTTCAGAGTGCTTAGACAAGCAACGTTTTATAAGATGCCCCCCCCCCCTCCTCCCCACATTGCGATAGCACCGTGGTCTCTCTCTGGCGAGAAATCTTAGTGTTGCACTACGCACACGGGTGTCACGTACCGGTCTTTTTGAACTCTTGTGGTCTTAATGCGGGTAGTGCCCATGTGGTGGTTTATTAAGCTGGCTGCTTCTTTGTCGTTTTTTTTTTGGGGGGGGGGGGGGTTTAGGGGGCAAGAAATCGCGGTCTGTTTACATACTGATGTTGCAGTAATGAGTCAAAAAAAAGAAAAACAAGTAAAATAGACATAAAAATGTGTTAACTGCTACATGCGCCACTCATGATAAGATACATGAATATATCACCATAAGTACGGTCACAGCAGTGGCACCAATTTATTACAATTAATATTGACACAGCAGTGGGACCACGAACTTGGGAGGGCATTAGTGGTTATAAGTGAAAAATAAAATAAAGAATGAGAATAAATGAAAAGGGGGAGTGAGCACGGTTCAAGCTGGAAAAGGGTGGCAGCTGCGCAGCATTTATACCGTGATCGCAGCTGACCATGGCTTTTGCACTTTTTTCACGGCGTCTAGGAACTCGCACGTGCTGGTTAGTCACTTGTTCACCATCTTTTTTCTCTCGTTAACTCGCTAACAGCGGTACATTGAAGGCTTCATCATGGCTTCTCAAGGCTCAAAACTAGTCTCAAAGCACTTGAGTGTCGCCATGTGAGCAAAAAAAAATAAGTACATTACTTAGTTTTTATCTGCTTTTCCAAGTAACCACCGAAAGAATTAATTGATACTGATAAGTGAGGGTAGACATTATAAATACTAAAAGGTACTGGACGTTCGTGTAGAAGCTGGTAAGTAGGTAGAAGTTACCGTCATAACTGAATAAACTATACACCAGTGATCAATCAGTCTTCAACGAATTCCATGAATTCCTGTTTTTTCCTCCCTTACCCTTTCGAGTTTCAATATCATATTAGAAATTCTGTTTTTTTCTCCCTTTAGGCATAGGCGGGATCACGGCATGGTAAGCTCGTAAACCTACAGTAGCGCTCAAAAGTCTTCAGCCAAAACTTTTTTGTCATAACTTTTTTTCTACTTGACCAAATTTGACAAATTTTCAATATGTGGTGCCTGAACCTATTGTCAACATTTCCTTCTACTTGAGTGCCGCTTGGCACTTTTCATGGTTTTTACAAGAATTTACTTTAAGACCACCCAAAAAAAGAAAAAGGCTTGGTCTAGAAAAACGGCTTTCTTTACAAAAACAAAACGAGCAAGCCTCAGAGAACATCGATATTTTGTAGAAAGACCACGACTTTTGATGACAGCGGAACAGCGGGACGGCATAGGGATGGCGCTCCAAAAACAAAAAAAATTGCATATAACCGCATAACTTACACCGTTGAGCGCCAAAATAGTATATTTGGTATGTTGTGTCTCCAAGTACAACATACTAAAATTTCTCTCAGATCGGTCCAGCCGCAAAAAAGTTACAAGTGAAACCCAAGTAAAAAACCATTTGACTGAAGACTTTTGAGCGCTACTGTACGTGGACTCATCCTATCCTTGCACGCATTACGAATGTCAAAAAATTCGGAAATTTCATCTGGATTTTTTAAGCCTCTTCTGATGTCCTGTTCTTGAGTCTTAGGCTTTCAAGAGATCGCCATGGTGAGTGAGTTGAAGTGAAGCAACAAGTATAAGTTGTAGTGGAAAGGCATATCCGACAGCAATTTGGAGAGTTTTAGTTCCATTGAGTTCCACTGTATTAGTAACTCCGATTCAGTCTTACCAGTAGCACGATTTTGTGTACCATCGTCGGGAAGGCTCGCTGAATTTTTAATCGAATATATTGAATTATTGCTGAACAACGTCCCCGTTTGCCCTCTGTGTGCTCCGTTCCTCGTAAATCGCAATCAGCCGTTGAAAAAAAAATTGAAGTGCCTCAGCGCATTCAGTGAAAGTCGTAGGCGCGGCGCGTTCGTAATGAATCGATCGACGCCGGACACTCGAACCATTAACACCGGGTCGCATGCGTAATGCAGGGCTCAGCAATCTATGGGATTCACCCAGCCTTAACGTCTGGAATTTCTGCCTTTTTGTGCCTATTTATGAATGTCGATTCGAGATCTTTCTGGCATCCATGCTTATTAACTTGGATTCTGCTTTTGCTCTATGTCACTAGAGCGTTTAAATATTATTTTGTTTGTGTCCAAACTACAAGCTGTGGTTTGGATGCACCTAAATTGAGGAGCACTGAGCCAAAGTCTGTTATCGTATTATTGTAGATCGTGTTGAAGTGGTATTGCTAACGATAAGAGTAACCGATGTTGAGGCCTTACAAACGAGGGCACTGCTAAGAGCCATCTGGAAGTCGACTATCCACGATGCGCCTCCCCATCGCAGCTGTCCGCCACATTGTCCGGATCAGCCTCGCGCCCGTCTCTCCCTTGCACTCGCCTCCCAGCCTATTCATTGCAGTCGATTGGTTCCGCATTCCCAAGTACATTGAGGAAACGCACAACAGGCAAATCGATATAACCTATACTGGGACATGGAGTTGTTCTGTGGGATTCCCTTTTTACCTTTGAAATTTAGGAGTGCCACATATTGTAACTGATTTATAGGAACTTCGGCTTCGGGAAGTCCACCCTCATGATAACCGAGTATAAAGTACAGAGCCAATATGCAGTAACCAAGCAGGGTTAATACGGGTGCAGTGTGGATAGGCGAGGAGCAGAAGTGGATTATCAAGCACAA
Source organism: Trichostrongylus colubriformis (assembly GCA_963978905.1). NCBI lineage: Eukaryota > Metazoa > Nematoda > Chromadorea > Rhabditida > Trichostrongylidae > Trichostrongylus > Trichostrongylus colubriformis. The sequence goes on along the minus strand of OZ022259.1, from coordinate 17,431,326 downwards.
AGCTCTTTCCCTGTCCGGCATTCGGTAGGATCCACACCACCGGTCTGGAATCATTTTCTCTTGTTATTGCCCTACCCCCTCCCCCCTTCCGACACCTTTAAGTTCGTTTTGAAGGTGCTGGATTGAACATTCAGATTTATTGACCTGAAATGCCCTGCCGCGTCCAATTAGCGCTCTATAGCGCTCTATTCTGGCAGTTGAAGGGATCATTCCTGCTATAAATGCAACTAATTGGGATCCGAAAAATGCCAAAGACACACCTCACCCACTGCACGGTGCATCCGGATTCACTTCGAGTCGAGATTCCAGGCTCCACCCAGCCCTAAAGCGTAGCCATTTTCTCTTCTCACTGGGGACTCCTTTGGGAGCATTTCTGCTCCGGGTTGGTGTTAGACTGCGCGATTATACGGTTTTGCAATTTGCACGCGAAGTTGCAGCATCGCAAAATTGCAGAATCGTGCGAGATACAATATTGCCGAATCGCAAGAATGCAAACAACTTTAGCCTTTTAAGTATCTAGTAAAATCAGCTGTTTGTGCCGGTGTTGATTGAGACCAACTGTACAGACTGGCGAGTGTAATCCGTTTGAGTTTCAGGCTTCTTCTTCGGTAGAGCTCAACCAGAAAGCGCGCCCTAATTGGAAATAACAGGGGCTGTAAACGGTTTGTGGCGCTCCACCTATTGAATTTCCTTGTGAGTTGTGTGTTTACCTTTGAAAATATCATTTTTTCTATTTATTTTGCACGTAATCGTTCCAGTATGGTGGAAGCTATTAGGGACCGATGTTTGGATTGGCTGAGCAATGTTGCGAGCTCGTCTACAACACTTGAAAGAATGTTCAACGCGAATGGAAGTTGTAATAATGTTTCTGGTTGGGATGAATTAGTTGAGTCATACACTTCACGACTACAGTCAGATGATGTGAGTCTCACACATTCTGGAACCTTTTTTTTTTCACCATTTCGTTAATGTACGCCTTCCCCTAAGTTCAATTTTGACGAGGAATTCTTTGGAAATTTTGGTATAGTGCTGTTTGGATTATTCTATGTACTATGCTGTTACAAGCAGATTCCTCGGAAAAGTTGAAAATGACGTTCGAAGGTTTGAGCTCAATTGCGTCGAGAAAAAACCGTTTCTTTGTTTAGCATTTTTCGGTTATTGTAGCATAGTTATTCTACATATTTCCGGACCTTTTTTGTTCAAATCCTGAAGATTATGTGAAGGCACAGCCTGTGACGTACCTGAAATTTTTCAGAAATCGTCTTGCCCAAGTTCTTCAAGAAAACGAGAGGGCAGCGAAAGCAACGGAGAACCAGCTGAGAAACTCAAAATACTTGAGGTAACTATAAGTTTCGGAAAAGGAAAAGTACACTCTAGGCCCATAGCTCGAAAATTGTGGCCAAATGCAAATTTGTTTACTTTGTTTCTTTATTTTCCACCGTTTTGTTTCATTCTGACTATGGTGAAGTAGCTGCAGCAATATGCGATCCTGCGATTAGCCTGCTACATATCAGTTTCAGCCATTCTGTTCAATCAGGAATTTTTACTTGCGAGCATTACGTGAATTTCCAGAGCCACATAAGCAGGGCGTTTTTCAAAAACCATCAGTTAACGTGTCCAATATGTGAACACGCGGTGTTATCCAACACCTTTAAACCGGATTTAACTGTGAGGAAATTCTTACGGCATCTTCGCAAACATGAAGGAGAGGTATGAATATACGTACAGAACTGTGCTCGCAGCGAAACTCCTCCCATTTTCAGTTAGACAGCTCGCTGAAGGTTCCTTGTACGTCATGCTTCAATTTTTACAAGAAGTCAAAAATGGAAGAGCACTTCAAACAAGAACATAGTGGTATGCTGAGCTTTGATTTAATTGTGGAATCATTCTCTATGTTTTTTTTGGATTTGTCAGTTTCGCCATCCATAAATGAACAGTTGAAGGACTACGTTCTATAGGTGCAATACATAAGCAAGGGTAGGCCGTTGAATTGGTTTTCTGGTCCAAATTTAATAATACTTCTTGGGATATAACACCTGAATTTGGCAATGTTAGCTGAAGTGGCTCAGTTTTGCTCATATCTAGCGTACTCCTCTGAGGGGTAGCTCCACGGACTAGCTTTCATAGTGTAGGTCTGTAACCATTCGGTGCTCTTCATAAAGGAGCTAGATAACATGCAGGTTTTCAAAATATTTAATATTTTCTTATGTTCGTCTGCTTTTTGCTGTTTCTTTTTATGTGTATGTGACAAACCCGTTGAATTCCGAACACCAACTTCAGAATAGCAAATTACTAGGCAGCAAATACCATTAGCAAATTTACGAGTAATACAAAGCAAATTAATCTCGATTTGCAGAAACGGAGAGGTACGAAGTACGCGATGTGATCTGCTTCACGAACACTACTCAAAAATATCAACACTTGATCGACTCTTTGTCAGCGTATGTTAAACTTGGAGTACCGACTCATGCGCACCTGTTTCTGAATTACAGCATTTTAAGATCATTGAAAAGCTCTACTAATGCAGAAGATACTTGTTCACGTATTCCTGAGAACTCTATTTTTACTGGTTCAACAAGGATGGGGCTCGGTGAGTGTCAATCATCTACTCTCCTTCAAATGGTGCTTTTTAATCATGAAGTGCAACCTTGTGGTTTTTCAATAATTTTTGAATTTCATGAAATTGATATGGAGTACATAGTGTTATGAAACTCCATTTCCAGGGAAATATAGGGAAAATTGCCGTCAGAAATTTCTTACGATATCCGACCGAAGCGCGCTTTTTCGGTTCAAGTATCGTCAGACATCGAATCTACCCTTTGCTTGGTAACTTTGTTATGATTCTATACGTTGCTTGTAGCTTCATTAGTCAGACCATTGTTTGTTCACAATTGTATTATAGGTTATGTCCTTTGTGCGATGAGTCAGATGCCATTTCGAGGTGCTCATCATTCCATAATGATATTTCACTTCGCCTTTTCGTCCTTCGACATTTTGCAGTCGAGCATCATAATCTTGAAGATATTGAAACAACAATACAACAGGAGTGGTAAGTAAAAGTAGTGCTGTTTCTCTTTCTTTTATTCTCCTTCAGTTTGGAGTTCTGTTATTTGAATCGAACCCGTTTTATTCTCTTCCTTATTTTCATACAATTGTGTTTATTTGTTCTGCATATATGGACCACATGCGAAACTTCACATATAGCTCATTATTAGAAAAATAATTAAATTTGGCAGTAGTGGGCTTGGTGAGCCTTCTCGGCGTCACATGAGTTGAGAGAGTGATTGATTTCTAAGGAACAGCTTTTGTGGAATTTGCATCGAAGATTCAACAAATAACGTACCGAGGCAGCTTTTGCTCTTCGTGCCCGTATGGCGAGAAAGTTTTTCTTAGTCTGCAAATGGTGTCTTGTTTATATCGTTATATTAGAATGATGAGAAAACAACTTTTGAGAACAAAAAAGTTGTACTCTGAAAACGGCAAGTTGCATGTGGCCACTCGGGAGCAGTTTTGTGGAACACCCTGCGTCGCAGGCGGTATGTTAGGTGTTGTGGTTAATCACTATCACGCAAGTTGAATTGAGCATTCAAAAATATCATCACAGTTGAAGATTGCGATGGTGCAGCTTGTGAAATAGCAGAATCACATTAGCCTTGTGCGCACTATCATCTGAGCGGTTCTTTTTCCGATTCTTCTCTCTAGCTTTGTTTCGTAGCGCTGATAGACTTCATACGTAAACATAAGCATATTTTCTGATAAAGTGCGACAGTTCTTTCTCGGCTACATGAATGTTCATCTCCCTGCTCTTGTCCGTGACAGTCCTCACATCAGCTTTGGACAAGCTTAACAAGCTTTTGAAAAATGGTGTAGAAGCGATTGTACTTTCTGCATTATTTCAAAGGCATTTCTTACTTATTCCGACTCTTGTGCTTATAATTTCTAATCTTTTACAGCTTGTGACGAAGGCGGTGGCCTCCTTGAATTTGTTTTACAAGCGCTTGCTCATTGGTGGCAACTTAAGTCTCTTGGATATTTTTAGGGCTATTTTGTCGTATGAGATTGGATTTGATTTGGAATATCATGTGATCGAAACAGCAAAACTACTTCGTCAAACGCAAAGGTTGGTATAAACTCGTGGTGTTCAGACAGTTCTTCAAGTGGCTCTCTTCGAATTCATAGGCGCACTCAAAAAATGTTGAAAGTGAGACGAACTTGTTGGGTGAAAGTAGCTGTTGCGCTGATCTAATACGCCATCGTGTTGATGTAATATCACTCTCGTCATAATTCAGTTCAATGCATCAACTGGAAGCAATCTTTTTCACCATTTGTAAATCAATCCATTATAGAAGCAATCTTTTCTACACCCTACGAGGTATAAAATCTGATCATCGTGAGGCACTCGTTCATGAAATGTTCGGAAGGAGTATGAACAAGGTATTTTTACTATGAAATTGCCTTTTCACTGCTTTTTTCTTCATTGAATTCTCTAAAGCTCATGTTATGAAAGCCATTTTTTAGCTTTTTCTTACTTGTCCAGAATTCAGTTTGAGTGATTGCATTAAGGGGCCACTTATGATATACGTTTTAGGAAGAAATATGGGCGTCTGATTACTGCATATGCATCGTTTGCTTCAAACCCGTGCTCAAGAAGTCTCTAGGTAGACATCTGTCGACAGCTGGGCACGAGTGGCTGAATCCGTAAGTTCATCCGTTGTTGTGTTATGTACATGTTTCGAAGGAATGATCCGCAACAACGTATCGAGTTCTTCAGTCATGCGGAACACGGTGAATTCCGTGAAGTTGGGGAGATTGCTGAAGTGCCAGCGATGAACACTGAGAATTTTCCATATGTTGCGCTTTTCTACTCGAAATTCTTCCGTATTCGAGTTAGTTTCATTTCTTCTACCAAATTTCGCTTTTTTTCGGACTAGTGTGCTTAGTTGCGTTCACTCACTGACGCGCCCTTTGATTTCAGGAGGTTGATGATTGTGATTCCGTCACGTTTTTGAAGTGGCGATGTGTGCTCAGTAGTTCAGTTGTCGGTCATGTTGATGACGTCCTCGAATTTCCAACTAAAGAGCTGTTAAAAATTCATGCTCTTAAGCACTTCGAAACCTACCATCAAGATTTCTTCTCTTCTGAGTATTTCCAGTATGAAAGGTATTCTACGAACTTCATTTTTATTTGTTTCTTTCTCGATACTCTGTATGATCACTGCAGAGCACTCATTCAACAAGAACTCCCCACTGGAACAGACGTTTATTCCTATTCACCATTATCCTGGAGCTTCGACAATGAGCCGTTTGATACTACGTAATTATCCGCCATCATTTATTGTTTTTCAAAACAAGTGTAATAGTAAATATTTCTTTCAGAAATCCTAATCACTTCAACATTCCCTTCAGAACTAAGCTTCTGCCCAGATGCTGTAGCGATATTCAGGTAAATTGATCTTCTTAATATTCAGAGTCGTATTGACGAACACTGCTTGTGCTTCCAGATATGTGGCTTTTGTTTCTGGTGTGGATATTCTCCGCAGTTCATCAGTCATATTGCAAGCCACGGATACATCGACATCGGGTAGGCTTCAGTCATGATTACTCTCTCACGTCGTCTTTATGTAATGTGTTTACGAACTGCTTTGTTGTACTCACAAACATAAATTTGGTAACCGTAAATTATCCGTGTGGGTTAGTTTTCACACTGGGTGCTGTATTCGGAGAGATATGGTTATTTGTTTAATATTCTATCAACATTGCAACCATCATGTCATTGGGAACCTTTTGCGATATATTAAGTAGTCGTAAAATTAAAATTTTGAAAACGGACCGCATACTTCAAACTACTATAACTCAGCTTAAACACAAGTTCATCAATCGAAGTAAAAACCATCAGAATCGACACATTTTTGCCAACAAACAGGTAATGATTTTAAGCCTTCACTATGAAAACTACTATCACGAGAATCAACGAACTCAAGGGGCACATTCAACATCGTCCAAATTAGTAAATTGTTTCTGACGCAGATGAAAATTGAGGGCTCGGAAAAAGTGATTTTCTGTGGGGGAGAGGTCGGGAGAATACGCTGGGTAAGGGAGTAGCTTTACATCGAAGTGGGTCAATTTTGGCGGAGTGATTTGTGAGGTGTGTGGCCTTGCGTTGTCCTGCAACAGGATCGGCCCTTCTATTCACCACCGCCAGCCACAATCTTTGCAACTTCCTATACATTTTCTCCTGATCACAACAATGAAACTCTGCTGTGACTGGCTGACCATGTTGCAAGAATTCATAATGGATTACACCTTTAAAACACCACCACACAGTAATCATAACTTTTAGGGTGGTCGGGTCATGGAAAACTTTTTTGAGGAGCATCCTTATCTATCCAGACTAATCCCCGTTTCCTGTTATCATAAAGAACCCATTTTTCATTTACATTATAATACGGTTTACAAATGGCTCATTTTTATAACAAACTAGGAGGTTGGAATAGGTGTCGAAACGTGCCAGACGCTGCTCATCGGTCAGCTCATGAGGCACCCACTTCAACATCTTCTTCACCTTGCCGATTTCCAACAAGTGTGTGGCCACAGTAGAGTAATGTAAGCCTGGGTCTTCTGCTGACGTACGATTATTCGTCTCCGGATTTGCTTCGACGGCTTTCCTTAAATCTTCATCATTAAGCGACAACCTGCGGCTGCGACCCGACTTCTCTTCGAATCAAAATCGCCAGAAGCAAATTTTTCACACCAGAGCTCCACTGTACGTTCGCGAGAACAATTCCTCCCAAAAACACTGCTAAGATTACGGGCTGCCTCCGCTGCGGAGTGTCCCAATCTAAATTCGTAAAGCATGATGTCTCGATAGTCGCGTTGGTTCATGATTATACGCAGCCCTGTAAAAGGCCGGCTGGAACAATTAGAGCGAATTATCTTCTATGAATTACATTCATAGAAGTTTTTGGAAGAGCAGAAAAAACCTACCAAATGGAATGCATGGCTTTCCTTGAAGTGGAATAGTTCAGGATAAAAAATCTACTTATTTATACATACCTTGAAATCGAAAATAATTTTGCGACAACCCAGTGGTTTGGTATCTGATTTAGTCGAATATTGACGTTTTATTCTTAGCATAGTTTGTTGATCTAGATTTCAAAACCAATTATTTCCTAACTTTTCTGATCTTTTTAAAGTACAGGGTCGATCTCTCGGAAGATCCAATAGCTGCTTTCCCAGTTTCATTGCTTTCAACGGATCCTGAGACCATTGATAGTGAGGTAAGAATTCTGTATGTTCTAAGGAGTCCGGTTATAAATAGCGCGCTATGATCACGAGCAGTCGGGTGTTTTTCACAGTTTTTTTGGATTGTAGAATCTTCTCCCGAACAAAATTCTGGGTCCAGCTGGTCGTGAAGTGTTTCGTCAACTGAAGGGAGGTAAAGGTGTGTTTCTCTCTCACTTCTGTACGAATGCTAAATCTTCGCTGCATATTAATGTTCCTGTTATTGGTGTCACTTTATTTTTTTTTTTGTGCTAACCAGGTCGGTTATGGAGCGTTTTTACTGGTCGACGTTCCGAACAAATCGTTGTTGTCAAGACCCTCGACGCCCCACTAGGAGTTCCCACTCCGCTTCTTCCAACGGCCGAGTATGAAAAAATTTTTGTAGAATAAAAATAAGGAAACCACTAAAAAATCTTTCCCCCTTACTCGGCCACTGGTAAAAGCGGAGTGGAAACTCCTAGTGAAACGTCGAGGGTCTTGATTCGACGATTTCTTCGAAACGGCGACAATAAAACGTTCCATAGCAAACCTGTTTGGCACAGAAGAGTAAAGCGACATCGAACATCTGAACTTGACCAGGTTTCAAGAAGACAGAACATGGAATCTCCTATGCAATGTTCTTGTTATTTTCTGTTTACAGATTCCACCAGTGCCGGTTCGCCGGTTGTTCGTACGGAAAAGGGGACTGATAACGCGGTAAGTGGATTTGTTAGGCGATTTTCTTATTTTGCTTATTTATGGTTCTGCAGCTTTGGGTAATGCTCCCAAACTTCTGACTATGTTCTTGTTCGTAGACAAGCGATGTGTTGATCATACACGAGTTTTCAATCTCGACTTTTCCTTCTTTTGGCCTCATGAAATATTTTAAAATCAGTGAAGCCATAACAGTCGGTGCTTCCTACGCCGATAACACTCTACGGTTGCAATTCCCAGTACTTAGAAGAATTTCGCGACTCTTTAAAGTCATGTACATCATCTTTTAGAATGCTTCTGCGGACAACCGAGACTCCGACGTGCATGCAGTAGAAATCTTTGTGCCACGATCGGAGTGCTCATCAGCAAGTGATTTGACGCGAACAAATGAGCACTCGCCTGCTGGTAACGTTATTCCTACTTTCCCTTACGAATATCTTGTTTTCATGCATTGTTTTCTCAGGTCGCACCGATGGTGCAACAACGGGAGAACGCGAGTCCGGTGACATGTCTGATAAAGAAGAGCCTCTTTTCAGCGATCTTGTTGTACCAAAGTAAGCGAAGAAGTTCAGTTTTGGTAATTTTTAGTTTGCACTAACTAGAGCTCCTTAGTTATTGCTTCGTTTAGGGGTGAATGTGCCCAAACGGGAGGTTCCGCTACCATACGAATAACCGCATCGACCTCAGATCCTGCTCATGCTACTGATGCTCCTTCAACAACTTCTCCGAGCAACGGTGAGTTTCATTTTGAGACATATCCTTATTGTTCAAAATTTCTTTTTATTCGAAAATTGGTTTCCGTTTTAACATGCTGTCCATTTTTGTACCAGACAATCAAGAGCAGGATGTCGCTCTGGTATACGGACCGGACAACATAGACGTTCAAGAACACAAAATGATTATTCATCGAAAGTTTTTGTGGGAAGGGTGAGCATATCTTTCTGCAGTTGTTTTTTTCCTATGGCTTTTACTGAATCTTTCTTTACTGTTCGTTCTTCTTCCACAAAAAAGTGCTAGCTCCAAAACAGTGCATTGCTGTCAGAATACGATATAACATGGGTTTTTGCAGACCTCCTCCGCCGCCTTTGAATGCAGAGCAAACTCAGCAACTAGTTTGTTTAGCCCGTAATGAATGTCCATTTTGCTCTGTAAGTTCTCTTAATGTTTTTTATTTAATTTGCTTGTTGGTTATTTATTGATTTGTAGACTGCTCGTGGATCTCGAGGTTTGCGTATTCCCCAGTTCGCAAACGATGAGATAAAGGAAGAAAGCATGCTGGCCCATGTTGTCAAATTTCACCACAAAGATCCCGCAGCTGCTTGGGTTCTGAATGCGAAACGGTAGGACTTTTCACTGCCCAAAGTTTTGGGCTGTTGAAGATTCTTTATTTAGGTTCCATATGTCAACGGGAGGTCGGCAGACTCCTCTAAAATTCCTGCTGGAACCAACAAAGGTAAGTTATGGGTCTCATTTGCTTTTTTTCCGAAAGATATGTGGCGTGATCGCAAGTAATGGTTGGAATTTTTCCTGATGTTTCGACTATGGGGAATTCTGCTATCTTCAACTTTGCTGGCAAGAAGTGTGTTTTAGGATGGGTGGTTGCAATGCTCCTCTTGTGAGAAAGCATCGTTTGACAGAATAGCCAACCTTCGTGTTCATTGGGCATGCTGTGTCAATGTTTGTGGACGATATCGAAAGGATCTCCGTGAAGGAAGATTGGTACTTGAGTCGCCCTCCACCTTTGGGAAGCCTCCGAAGCGTCGTAGCAAAAATGAGGCGTTAGTTCATTTTCGTCCAACTTGCCATTCTGTTTTTACTGGATTATCATTGCATAGAAATACTCTCTAAATTTTTAGGTTTTGCGTATCTCGGAAACGTTTTTTTCCATTTTATATTGCTTATAAAAATTAAATCTATTGGTACAGAAATATATCTCAGAGTGAAATGTCCTATGCCAACCTGTGTTTCTGCTTGGCGTCCAAGTTTCAAGTATCCCAATGCGGTCACTCAAATTGCCCACATGATCTCTCATCACGGTGCGGATAAGGAAGCATACGAAACGGCATTGAAGCTGGGGTAAGTTTCATGGGAATCGTTCTCGAACTGATGCTGGTAATACCTCGTTTCAGAGAAAGTGAAAAACTCGCCGACGAATTCCCTTTTCTGGATGTTGCGAAGTCCTTTGCTAATTCAATCAATAGCACGGACCTGTGCCTTCAGTGTGCAAAGTGCGATCGTGGATTTCACTCTCCCTATGAATTGGAGCAGCATGCTAAGCGGTATCATCCGACAGAAAAATATTACTCGTGAGTTTTGGTTACCAAGTATCTCGCAAGGGCACCGGTAGGGGCAAATTCGGCATATGTGAAGTATGAAAATAGAGCTTAGCAGTAGAGCAGTAGAGAGAGGGCGCAAAAAGGGGGAAAAGCCCGGGAAATAGGAAATCGAAGAGCCCCTTTCTCCCTCCGTTTCGCGCCGCTCTGCGTCACTAGCCGGTGGGGTAGATTGCAGTCGGGTTAAGGGCTAAATTAGAACGTTGTCCTTGCCCCATCCGGCAACTCCCCCGGCGGCTAAAATCCCAATGCCGCCTTTTTGAATGCGAATTTCGTTATACATGACATTTTCTGATAAAGAATGTTTTTCAGATTACATGTATTCCCTGTTTCCACTTTCTCCTTACCCTCACGGTGCCCTTAAGCACTTATACCCACAAATTCAATAAAAATTGCTTCAGTCAGGCGCGTGACCTTAGCGAGGTCTTCTTAAAATACCTCATGTCATCTCAAGAACTAGCTTTTCATCTTATCCAAATTCTGGAATTTACGAAAAGAGTTTCGTTTACTCGTTCTTCTGGATTTTTCTAGATGCTTCGGTCAAGCCTTTGCATCATATTTGTAGATCTACCTTGATTACGTAATTCTGTTATCCTTCTACCTCTTTGTTGATGGTATTGCTGTGACATTTTCACTAATTACTTAGCTTTCTTGGTCATCAACTGTCCATTTTCATTTGACTCCAGCTTTCTCGCCCTTCCGTAGCACTTTTCTCTGGCAGCTCAACTTAGCCGCTCTGCCTTGTTTCATTTTCTCAAGTATCCCATCTGCATTTTCAGGTTCGTACGTCGAACTCGATAGAGCATTCCTGGTAGTCATGATCTTTGAATTATTATGGGCTCTCTTTATTATTTCTTTCTCTGGGTCTCACTTTACTCGTTGGATCAGTGGTAGCTGAAAACAAATATTATCCTGCAGAACAACATTTTTTCGGAGTACTAGACCATGTGAGGTGTCAAATACTACCGTTATATGTGCACTTGCTTCAGTGGAGCACCGAAGTGCCCTTTCGGATGTAGTAAGAGGTTGCAACGTCTCAAGAGCGGCATAACTGATAATGTCCTACGACTTCTTCATGTTATGATATGCCATTTACCAGATGAGGATGCAGCGACTTGGGTTAAGAATTGGATGAGGTTAGTGCTAGATTAGCAGACTATTGACGAGTTATGCATTGCAGTAGCGTTTCTCTTGCTTCGAGACATACTAAGTACTTCACAGGAAGCACGAATCTGTTATGGAAAATGAACCCGTATTCAAATTTGACGTACAGGAATCGCTCAATGCTTCCATCGATTCTGGCGAATGTCAGATAATGTGTACCTGTTGTAGGTGAGTGATACTTTTCAAAGGGATTGTCCACGGGAAAACGAGTTTTCCTGTTATCCATATATTTACGTTGTATTTGCCTAATGTGGGTCGCATGCAAATTTTCACGCAAAAAATCTGAATCCGGCTATGATATAGTACCACAAAGACTCGCCGGGTGGGCAGGACCCCGAGCAGGTGTCTACCCCGTCGTCCGCCGTGGTCGGAGACACTTTACAGGAACAGAAAGTTACGTAAATAGGCCCATTCTATTTTCCAACCGCGGCGGACGACGGAACGGAGCTTTTGCTTGGAGGCCTCGCCCACCTGGCCGTGAATGGGGGTAGCTGTATCTTAGTCGAATTCTGCTTTTTCGTGAAACTTCGCATGCGGCCCTTATTAGGCAGATACAACATAAATATATGGATAACAAAGAAAGTCAGTGTCCCCTGGACGATTCCTTTAATTTTTGAATGTTGTTTCTACCACGGGATGAGTTATTTCAGTACTTTGATCGAGGGGCATAAGTACTTCGCGCATCGAAGACGTGGAAGTGTTTGTTACGATCGTACTGGAATGTGAGGTTTTCCTTTCCTAATTTAATACACTATGCTTGCGGCATTCATTGTGTCCATCGTGCAGATCTGAAAAAGCGCAATCTGCTATTGAAAAGAGTAAGGAAAGAGCAAGTCGAAAACGAAGTCTCATGGGAATGTCGCAGACAGGGACAGCGCCGACACCATCCAAAGTGAGGAAACATCCATCCATGACCTGCAAGTAAGTGCTCACTATCCATTTTTGTTGATCACTGAAACTTTTTGAAAGAATGCACTTTTTTGGAAAGGCTTATTACAGTTACCTCAGAATCGAACCTTGGCTAGAGTTGCACTTTCAAATGTTATTTGAAAAGGCTCAGTCTTCAGACGAGTAAATGGGATTTATATCGCTCATTATTTTTGAATTCAGTACATGGAAGCTATCGTGCCGGCACAGGCGCTTGTGCCCCGCGCATCACAAACCTCACAGGGCTGTGCATCGGGGAGACCGGCGGGGGTAGCGTCAGTGTCGGCGCGAGGGTGTCTATGGGATTATGCCACGCTCGCTCTCTCGCTCTGCATACGCGGGTCGCATGGAGGCCCTAGCTGCCACTACGACGAAATACACACTGAACACCGGTCCTCCTGAAGAGGACTTTCCCTGCATTGCACCACAGCACATCCTACACCCACGACCACACAAGTGTGGAACTACGTTATGTCTACGATATGCGGACCGACCGATCAATACGAGAACCATAGCAATCAGCTTTCAGATAATCCGGCATAGACACCTTATGTTAGAACGCCAGTTTGAATTAATAAGCATTCATGTACTACGTACAAAGATCTAAGGGCAATAATGCAGATCAATAGCGATAATGCAACGAAGAGGTAATACGAAATAAACATATTAAACATATCCTACGGACTCACGGGTCGGACCCAGTCGCGTGGGGTGTGGCGGGAATCCGTTCCCCGGCTGCATCTCCATACGCGGGTTCTTCGTCGGCGTTGGCTACGTAGCATAGCAGCACAGACAGAATAAGACGGCGGCGGGAGTGGTCGGTGAGGACGGCGACTATGGACCACTGGACCGGAGCACACGCGATTGACCGCAACTGACGGAAGACATACACTGACGAAATGCAGCGCCTGATAAGGCGGTGTTCACAGTTTTGGAATTTGCGGAATTGCAGAATTGCGGAATTTGCGGAATTGTGGAAAGAAGATTAGGTACGTATCGATCGGGAGAATTGCGGAATTTGCGGAATTGTGGAAATGCAGAATCGCGAAATTTGCGGAAATGAAGAATTGTGGAAAGCGTCGATACGTATCTAATGCTTTTCCACAAATTGCGCAAATCTGCATTTCCACAATTCCCCAAATTCTGCAATTCTCCCGATCGATGCGTATCTTCATCGTTTTCCGCAGTTCTGCAATTCCGCAAATTCCAAAGCTGTCAACACAGCCTAAAGGCGTTTTCCCGCCACTACGTCCGACCGGTAGATCGGGACCCGCGCGCCTACCAGGTGGGATCTACGATGAGTCGGACGGAAGTCACGACAGAAGCAATTGTTACTACAAGGATGCTGAGTTATGGGCAAAAGCTTCGGTGTCGGACGGGACTCGAACCCGCACTTTATCCTTTCCGGGGATATTTGCTAATCCATTACACTACCGACACCCCTTTCACCTTAACTCAGCTTCTTAATGGTATATTTATCATAGCTTAACAGCACTCACACGTATAACGTGTTGATACGGTTGGTCAATATCGGCATCGAGCCGTGAAGCTGAAAACTTTAGTATTGATTTTGATATTTTTGATTTTTGATAACTGCTGTTTATCGCCGCAGCTCGCGATGCGAAATACTAAATCAATTATACGTGTGAGTGCTTATAAGCTATGGTAAATATACCATTAAGAAGCTGAGTTAAGGTGAAAGGGGTGTCGGTAGTGTAATGGATTAGCACATATCCCCGGAAAGGATGAAGTGCGGATTCGAGTCCCGTCCGACACCGAAGCTTTTGCCCATAACTCAGCATCGCGAGCTGCGGCGATAAACAGCAGTTATCAAAAATCAAAAATATCAGAAGCAATTGTCTTTACAATTTTTGTCGTTGGCGGTATTGTTTTCAATGAGTCCGCGCCATAGATGTGAAATGGCACTATGATGTGAATTAGACTATGACTTTTTCATGATGAAGCAAGGAAAACACCATCAGGGTACATTGGAGTCTTCGCTGGAAGCATAGTGGCAGGCGCAGCTTTTGTGAAACCTTCGAGCTGCCTTACTACTGAAAAATGTGTTCTGGTGGTGATGTTACAGCGCGCTATATGCCTAGTTTTAAAAATATTTGGTTTCTCAACAAAAAGGGAGGTTGTCGTCGTAATGCACGGTCAGACTGATCAGTTCGAGTAAATCCCTGATGGCTCTGAACAAGACTCACTCTTTCTTATTTCCGCGAGCCACTGTTTTTTTTTTAAATTTTTTAAATGTCTTCATACGAGGGGTAAACGATTATGAATATATTCCCTCTGATCTCATGGTGACAGGAAGGCAGATGAAAAAAATATTTAGCAATTGCCCTTCCTTTCTAAGCTAAGATGGGGTTAGTAATGGAACCTCTCTACTGTCCCAACATCACGACCTCATGTTCCCAAAGGCCTGTAGGTAGCTCGGAGCTTTTTGATTTGTAAAGTTACCTCCTCCCCTCTAGCGTTTTGGACGTCGTTTCGAAATCGCTCCCGGACAACCCGGTAAAGAGACAACAGACTCACAAATGTTACAGAGCAGAAGGTCACGCCCTAGTTACAATAAGAAGCATGCTTCTGACTGATGCGAAGCCTGTTTCAGAAATGACTGTCTTTTTAAAGGCATACTCGTTTTGTTGTCAGCTGTCTTTAGTTATCCCGCACTCTGTTGTCGACTTCGGTGTTCACTTCCACCTTATCTTCTAACCGCGTCTGCGGTCGGTCTGAGGTTGTGTTAAGCTTGCGCTGACTCCTTCACTTTGGCAGGAAGTGTTACCGTTTGTCCTCAGAATCAATGAAATATAAAGTCCCTTTCCTCTCCTGTACAATATTAAGCTGACGAACTTGTCGACTGTTTGAAGTTACGACGGCACATGTATCTAGGGTGAGTCTGCTGTCTCATTACCGGGTTGCCTGGGAGCAATTTCGAAACGACGCCGAAAACCCTAGAGGGAGGAGGCGCATGTTTGGATACTTTACAACCAAACGCTTCAAGCTATCTTCAGGCCTCAAAAAAGACGAGAAGGTCGAAACGTTAGGTCCATAAATATCCCACTACCGACCTCGCATTGACTTAAAAAAAGAAGAATAATCGATGTATCATGCCGAGGTTCCAGTAACGGAAAACGTGGGAACTATTATGTTAGCGCATAATTAATGCGGCTTTCTGACACGTTTCTCTGTAGAGGAAATTGACGTTTTGACGGCTGTTAAATGAGAAGCGGTCCTTGATTGCGATGGCAAAAACTCTCCCTAATAATCATTAAATTACGTTCTTGCTAAGTTTTATTATTGTATTTGCTAAATGAAATTGTTGAAAAAAACCTGCTTTAATTATGCACCAACCCAGTAGTTGGAAAATTCTTTTTTTCCGAAGGTGGCAATACTACGCGCATGTGAACGTTTTAGATTTCGTTGATCCATGCAATAGCTTGGATGAAAATCTTTATTTAGATTGTGCTCAAAGAATATCATTATCACTGACAAGTACTCGGAACGAGTTTCGACGTTCCTACATGTTTTGAATACCCACATCAATGATCAGGAGGCTCAAAATGCACTCATCGCAGGGTATGTTTTTCCACACCGTCCCCAATATGCTGTCGAGATTCTTTCAAAAGTATCAATTCTGATTTCAAGCTTTCGACTTTTTTTTTATGATGAATGTGCAACTTTTCTTTGAAATTCTCAGATATTCTTCAACTTGCGCTGAGGAGTTTCCTTTCATCGATGTGAAAGCTTCTGTCGAGGGCACTGCTGGCATTGGTACGTAAAATTCGTAGAGATTTTGGCTTTTTTTTTTGACTGCTGTCCATGAGTTCGAGCGTCATTGGTGCGATCACTAAGGGCTCAGCTTCGCACTCTTTGGATCAAAAACGGGGTGAGCCAGCTAGGCGTCGTGGTGTTTCACTGTTCCTGGGAGGTTGAGGATACTGCTTCGAGTAATTTGACGGCAGTGAGGAGAAAGCAAAGCGAGATGTCCAGAAATCCGATAAAATTCGTCCCCGATTTTCGCAGTGGACGTATTTATCCGCGTGTTGCTTCACTAACCTGCGCTGATCTGTGATACCTGGCAATGGTGACGACCTTTCATTTAGAGACTGGGCAGTGACTCGTCTCAGGTGATCATCACGAGTAGGGCCTTATCAAGTCGCTTGAATTTGCCTTATGCCTCATCATGCTCTAGCACTATCTGCTTGAAAGTGTTTTCTTCCTGTGTATATTGCCCACCTTTTTTGAGGCTTACTGGTCTATCGTTCTCTCACTGCATCGCGGACATTGACACCCTTGCTCGTTTTTCTAAAACCTCTTTTCATGAAACTTGCATATGAAAGAAGGATGGTTTTCGGCAATTCGCATGTACGTATGCTTCAGGGAAACCAGTGCTTCAATGCGTCATCTGCGGTTTCAAAACTGACACATCGAGACGAATAGCAATGCATGCTCGGCATCATGAGGATTTGATGAAAGATCTTGGGTATGGCTTTCTTTTTTTCGATTTTCGTCTTGTTTTCCATCTTCTTCCCCGTGCTGTGAGGAAGTGTTTCAGCAATTACTCGGAACCTTGTCAGTGTGGTGAGAGGATCCGAATTTGTGCTGAAGTGAAGGAGTCTTATCAACGATTATGCCACATCCTTGAGAAGCATGCTGATGATGAGAATCGCCTTCGAGAAGCCGTTTCGTCATAGTAAGTTTCTTAGCTCTTTCCTTTTCATTTTGATAATTTTTCTCAAGAATGCAAGATCCATAGACTAGTCGTGCTAATCGGTAGTGTATTTGTTGTTGCAGTGAAGCGGATCACGAACCAGAAAAAATGATTTTGGATACAGTTCGAAGCGTAGAACTGACCCATTCTACATGTCTCACCTACGCTTGTTCCGGATGCGATTTTACATCTCCAAATAGCAATGCACTAATACATCATTCGAAAATACACGCGACGTATGTTTTAATTATCACTATGTAAATATTCCAGTCATATTTCCACTAATTCCCTGAAAAGTTAACGCGGAGCGGGTGCCTGTTATCTGGATTTCCTTCGAGGGATCACAAGCTATGGAATTTTCAGAATTACGTGTCCAGGTGTTGTGTGTGACGGTTAAGGCACATGGTAGCTAGAGCGTAGGTCGCTCGGGCACGTGGTACCCATGTCCATCCCTCTAGTGTGCTCTCTGTAACAGTTTTCTCTGGAGATTTCGAGTAGTGAGTTGACTATTGTGCGAATAGTGAAATGGGAAGAGGGATTCAACTTTAACGGATTAGATCCTCGCTGAGGTATGGAAGGCTTGATTTGCTTCTCTCTTAAAGACACCAGAAGGGGGTAATTTTGGCTTACGGTGGAACAGACATAGTGTGGACGAGCTTTAGTAGCCGCCATTGCACAAACTCGCCAATTAGACGCCTTGGCATGGTGCCAACAGGAGATGTTTCTATATAAACTTGTTTTTTCCTTCTACCTTTTACTTTGTTCTTTCTTATATTGTTTCTAGATGTACTTACATGAATGATAATGTAGTTTGGAATGGCCACTCCACTGCGCTGGGAGTCGGGTGCTACAACTAACGTTGGCCCACGGCCCGTCTCCTACAGCGGACAACTCGGAATGGATGCGCTGATGCGAATGGGATGCGAATACACACCGCAGCGTCGCGCTTTTCAGTCCGGGTTTTTTCGCCTATTATCGCTTCTAACCTTGAGTGTTCATTACAAAATGCTCATTTCTTTGCATCTTCCTCTTGTTTCGGACCCCCTTCCGGTTCCTTTAATTTGAAATCTTTTTTTGTATTATTCACGGTAGCATCATTCGCATATAAATAAAGTAGAACAGACTCGCACGGAGTATAGGACTTACATTACAATTTGTCGGAACAACTTAAAGGCACCAGTAGAGTAAGGGGAAACAGATCTGGGAGTACATCTCTGAAACAAACCATCTACTTCAGAAGAGGTCACATGTGGTGAAAATCGCATTAAAAAAACGCGGTTTGGGGTCTTATGGCGATCCCGCAGCTCGGCATGCCGTCATGCGGTTATGCGCCCGGGCGAGTCGCCGGGGAGGGGCGGGACAACGGTCGCGGCCACCTGGTTCACACTCTGGCCTGTCTTCAGTCCACTCCGGCTAGAGACGCAGAGGACGGCAGAGAGAAGGGGGATTTTCGGATTCCTATTTCTCCGTTTTCTCGTAGCTTTATGTCACTCTTTCTCTACTCTTATACTGCTGAGCTTCTCTGCTTTCGTAATCCCCCAATTTGCCAAATTTACCTCTCCCGGTGTCTTTAAGTCACAGGCCCAATGGCTACAGGCTGGCACAGGGCCGACATACACCCATAAACGAGTGGAGCGTACGGATTTGGGTGGAGGTCTTTAGTGAGGATTGACCTTCCACGACTCCTGCCTCGCACCTTCCCTAATTATTTCGCACCTCTCCGAATGCGCTCAAGGGATGACCTCGCTTAATTGGCCGATCTGACTTTCTTCATCGATTCATCAACTACGTAACTAGTTAAAATCTTTCTTACATCAGCTAAATGGAATAATTACATTGAATGGGATCATTATGAAGCAGGAAAAACAGAATTTCGTAGTTGTATAGAAGTTTTAGTAATACAGTGCTCTGCATAATTATACAGCCACCTATAAATTGTCCAAAAACTCTGTTCGCAGAGTGATTCAAAAAAGTCTCTAAGTGAAAGATGTAGCCAGTGTGGACGCGCATTCGCGCATCCATACCAAATTTTAGTCAAGAAACATAGAAGATTCTTTTCTAAATTTGTTTCGAAAATGGCGCTTATACCATTCTGCAAAATTATACAGCCACTGAACAGATTGACGCATTCGTCAACCGAGAAACAACGAGAAAGAGAAAATGCTGATTTTGCGATCATTTGGTCCTCCATTGCTTCGAATAGCCACAAATTTTGGTGACATAGGTCGATACTAAGATTCTCAGGATGTTTTTAGACCACATGGTGCCACGCTTCGATGACAACGTCTCTGAACTCCCTGACACCTTCCAATCGGTCTGAATCCTTTTCCCCATGAATCCCCAGATAATGTTTCATCATGTAAAGATCGGAGCCGTTCGTTATCCGGGTCAGAAGGTTCATTCAGTGACGGCTTCACCATGATCGAGTGTTCCAGCTGACACGGGATGGTCCACTAACTTACATGGAAACAAGATTTTGGTGAAGATTTCGAGACGCATAACAGGAGAAGGGTACGGCGCACAAAGGCCCGGTAATCGGATGGTTCATCCTTTCGGGAGCGAAACAAAAATTCGAATGATTACTTGGTCCCACACCATGA
This sequence comes from Trichostrongylus colubriformis, assembly GCA_963978905.1. Taxonomy (NCBI): domain Eukaryota; kingdom Metazoa; phylum Nematoda; class Chromadorea; order Rhabditida; family Trichostrongylidae; genus Trichostrongylus; species Trichostrongylus colubriformis. Next base: position 17,411,612 of record OZ022259.1, on the reverse strand, counting down.
CAAATTGTCCGAGAATTCCCTCAAGTTTGTGCACCTTTCCCCTTTGGTTTTTTTCTCCAGATTGTTCTGTCTGATGAAAAAAGGTTTCGGCTATGACGTTCCCGACGGCTACCGGCGCTATCGCACAAGGGACAAACTTAAGTTTTCAAGAAGAACTTCAAAGAAGGAGGTGTCAGGGTGTGGGATCAAATAATCATTCGAATTTTTGTTTCGTTCTCGAAAGGATGAACCATCCGATTACCGAGCCTTTGTGCGCCGTACCCTTCTCCTGTCATGCGTCTCGAAATCTTCATCAAAATCTTGTTTTTTGTAAGTTAATGGACCATCCCATGTCAACTGGAACACTCGATCATGGTGAAGCCGTCACCGGATGGACGTTCTGACCCGGATAACGAACGGCTCCGATCTTTACATGATGAAACATTATCTGGGGTTTCATGGGGAAAAGGATTCAGACTGATTGAAAGGTGTCAGGGAGTTTAGAGACGTTGTCATCGAAGCGTGGCAGCATGTGGTCTAAAAACATTCTGAAAATCTTAATATCGACCTCTATCACCAAAATTTGTGGCTATTCGGAGCATGGAAGACTAAATGATCGCAAAATCAGCATTTTTCTCTTTTTCGTTGTTTCTCGGTTGACGAATGCGTCAATCTGTTCAGTGGCTGTATAATTTTGCAGAATGGTATAAGCACCATTTTCGGAACAAATTAAGAAAAGAATCTTCTGTGTTTTTTAGCTAAAATTTGGTATGGATGCGCGAATGCGCGTCCACACTGGCTACATCTTTCACTTAGAGACTTTTTTGAATCACTCTGCGAACAGAGTTTTTGGACAATTTATAGGTGGCTGTATAATTATGCAGAGCACTGTATAGCTGGACGTAGATAAAAAGTATCTTGTTTCTCACCAACGTTTTCTGACTCGGAGACTAGAAAATCACAAAACTATCAGAATTACTCCTTATTAATACATATTTGTTCCTTTTTATTTGGCTTCTAGAAAGAGGCCAATGTTGCTCAACTAGGTCTTTTTCATTTCAGACTCATTGTTCCCTTTTTCTCATTTTAACTCTCTCTTTCTTTCATGAATTCTTACTAATTCCAATTAATTCTGCAAATCTCTTTATCCCTTAACATAATTCCACGCTTTCTGTTCCTTGCGCAGTAGATCTTGACGTAAGCGAAGGCAATTGGGAAGGTCACCCCTTAGGCGCATTCAGAGAGGTGCGAAGTAATCAGGGAAGATGCCCGGCAGGAGTCGTGGAAGGTCAATCCTGACTAAAGACTCCCACCCTACGGATTTTGGCATGGTATCCCACAACACCCGTTTTGGTGTTATCGCTAATACATAGAAACGAGTTTTACTGCGCCCGGAGCTGCTGTTTTCCCCATCAGAGTCCCTCCCACGCCGACAGTCGCTAGGAGAGTCCAGGAAATCTAGGATACTGGTATTTTTAATTAGACGGAAAAGTGTACGAGAGGACGAAGAATTCTTATGGAGAATCTGATAAAGTGCAGTACTACTGTTTTCTGTGCGGGCTTTGCAGAAGTTTACCTGATGCCACCTCATATGACCTCCTCTCTAATCGGAGAGAATACCTGCACATCTCGATTACAAAGTACTACTATGTTTTTCAGAGGATCCAACGATGACAATGTGGTTAAGAAGGAGCTCCCTCGTAAAACGTGAGAGATCGGTTTCAGATATCTCTGACTTGTACCATTTCAAAGCAAATAAATTTCAGAGAGTCGCCGATTGTTTGCACTGTATGCAATCGGCTATTGCTTCGATCTTCGCGCTATTCGATTCGGGTTACCATTTTGGCACATTTTGTCAAGTTTCATCGTAATTCACCGAAAGACGTCGAGAAATATCTTGCGAGGTTGCATTCAGCATATTTATTTATATTATCACAGTTCTTTCTGTTTATTGCTTGTCTGTCGTCCATGTCCACGTGTGGCTTTATTCAAAAGCTCCAGGAGGGAAAACTTGAAACCAAAGCTGTAATGCTCATGATTGGCTTCTTTTTAGTGGGTCCTGGGATGTGGCGTCCGAGTTTCCGTACATCGACGCTGTCACTTCTATCAAGAAAGGAAAGCTGCAATGCGCTTTATGTGAAGCAGCATTCAGCGATACGTGTCCGTTACTGAAACACGCGACGTCCGTGCACGAAAGGTAGCTCACGTTCCATTTACACCACATTGCTGGCATACAGTTAGCGCGCTTCTCACGGTGCAGTGCAGAACGGACTTGTTCCAATCGCTATTAATATTGATCGAGCCTATTCTGCTCATTCTATTGTGCGAAGCGGGGATATTGTGCGCGAGAAGAGCCGGTATTATTTTCAAATACTTATAAATACTCCGATAATCGAATAGAAACCTCAATTCGGAAGAGGCCATGGAAAGCTAAAGGAGCCTTACAATGAAAGAAACCATAAGGGCGCCGAAGCGCTTATAGAACGATTGGTACTCCAAGTAGACATTCTTATCATTCTCTGAAGCGCACATCAAACACAGTTATTACCGCGGCACGCATTTTATTCGTAACAAACAATTTTTGCAGCCTATTATCCCTTACCAGTCGCTATCAATTTTAATCCCGCACCACTGGTGTCTCCGCAGCACCCTTTATGACAAAGTCGGGATTTTGTAATTGCTGGCACATGAGTGGTGAACTTCCGGTCAAACACACACATACTAGTAGACACTTATTTTGTTATAATAAGTAGCGTGGTTCCTTGGAATTGCATAAACTTCCGACTTTCTTTACTTTTGTAAAGCTTGTGGCGATCGAAAGACTTTGCAAAGACTCGTAGTTGTCGAAGACTTTGACGTCAAAAAGCGATATAGAAAACTGTGCCTTACCTTACTCACTACAGGGAGTGCCAAAAAGAGTAATTGCTCGGCTCTTATCCGCCAAGTGTACAAGAATGAGTGTCCCACGTACGGCATTATGATCCGCCCAAAACTGCAGAGCCACCTACCGTGGCACGTGGAAGCTTCCTGGGGACTGGACCCTTCAGCTCATAGAACTACAAAGCCCTCGCTGCTCGGATGTCTGCTGTGATCCGAAGTATCATTTTTTATGCCTCAAACTTGCCTGGGAGGAGGGGGGAGGGGGAGGGGGGGGGGGGGTTGGGGGGTTCAGTGGTAATGGCACGTTGTGGTTTTTGGAAAAGAAGGACGCTTTGAACCCGGAAAAACGGAATGTTTATGAACACCACTCAACATGAATCCCCTCAGGTACCCAGAGTGAACGGACCTTAGTAAGGTTGTGAACGAGAGTGACGAAATCTCGGATTTTGTTCGGTTGAGGTGACCCATTTTCTTCTATCAAAGCAGCTTCCGTTTCTGCTCGTGCAGAAGGCTGTTACGGAGTATAGTGATAGAGTGAGGTCTGTTCTTGACTTTAGGGATGAAAATACCTTGTCAGAATTCACTGGAGTTCGACTGAAGTAAGGTTGAAAGTGGAGGAAAAAATTGCTATTTTTTGGCACCCCCGTGTACACTTCTATACTGTGCTGTGATACTACTCTAGTTTTCAATTACCCTATACATTTGAGTGATTTAACGAATGTTTTTCAGTCACAAGGTCAAGACCCGTAGAAGTGCGGGAGCTGCATCGAATGGACAGAAAGCTTCTGCTGAAAGCAGGTCAGCATTCCTCTTTGATAGAAAGCTCCATACATGCACTTTTAAAGTTTTTTTATAGCTCTGAAACTAAGGTGAATATCGAGGAAATTATTGCAAGGTGTCGTAGTCTTGAAAGAAAGGAGCGTGTCTATAAACGTCGTAAGACATCCAAAGCCTCTCGAGATTCATCAGTTGGTGATGAGTCCTCGAGAAGTTCCAGCAGAAGTTCCCATCGTGATGGTGAGTTCGTTCGAATTGGTTTGTTTCATTTTTTATAGATTTCTATTTTTACATGGTACACATTCCTGCATATCTCTATTTTTGCATTTGTAAAAGTAGTTGACTGTAATGTTGCCTCAGTGACAAACTTGGTTCCAAGAGTGTAGATGTTATCGAAAATCTTTCAAAACGGGGTGGTGCATATCTGTTTTATCTGTTTTACTGGAGTCAGCTCCCTTTGATG